>BPTQ01000009.1:179589950-179641558 GCA_019973895.1 Chrysanthemum seticuspe | reverse complement strand
CGCTTCGAGGGAGTATTTAACCAAAAATTAGAGTTTTGCTTGTAGGCGAGGCTAACGGCCAGAATGCTCTGGGCAGGGAACTAGTCGAGATCAGTTGCGGCTCATAAGGAGTTCTCACTCCAGTAGCTACAATTGTTGAAGGTACCATGGACCTTTGAACTTTATACTAGCACTCTTTTCAAATTTTTACTTTACTTTCTGAGTTATAATTAGGATTATATCGATCTATTGATTTCCCTTTACCATTTATTTATTTTTATTTTATATTCTGCATTAGTAGTTTAATTAATTAAATACCTATCGAAACCATTATAATTCTATGACAATTAGACTTAGTAATAATCCAACACGCATAGCTCTTGGGACGACCTCGACTTTACCATTTACTACACTACGCACGACCGGGTACACTGTCCGTTAGTGCATTAGGGTAGACCATAGGTATAGCGAGACACTATAAATATTAAAACATGGTCAGTAAAACCTGCATCAAGTTTTTGGCGCCGCTGCCGGGGAGCTATATTAGGATTAATATTGAGTCTTTCATTTCATTTTTAAACTTTTCTCACGATCATATTTCAAGTTTCCAGGTACCATGGAAGTTGTTAACATCGATGACCTCACTCTTGAGGAATACTCGGCGTTGACTAGAGCTGATCAAGGGACGGGTCTCGTAAGACCGGCAATCGGAGCGGATGTTCGTTTTGAGATTAAAAACCAATTTATGAGGGAGCTTCGCGCTAACCCATTTTCAGGAAACAGGGACGAAGACGCATATGAGCACGTTGAAAATGTCCTATACATCGCTAGCCTTTTCAACATTCCGGGCGTGTCTCATGATGCTGTTATGCTCAGGGTCTTCCCAATGATTCTCACTGGAGCAGCCAGAAGATGGATCGAAAGATTGCCCGCCGGGGTAGTTAATACTTGGGCGCTACTATAGAAACACTTTATTCAAAGATATTGCCCGCCATCAAAGATTTCTAATCAACTCTTGGAGATCCATAATTTCAAACAAGAAGACGACGAAACCCTGTATCAAGCTTGGGACAGATACAACGATCTTCTTTATAAGTGTCCTACCAATGATCTAAATAACCAGCAGAAGGTCAATATTTTCTACAAAGGAATAAATCCAGCACGACGGTGGAAGTAATAAAAACCAAGGCGAAAGTTTCGACGGAATCGCAGAATAGCTAGTAAACTTGAAAATCTCGGTAGAGATATGTTGAAAATCAAAGAAACTGTTCATGCCATCCAAGTCGGCTGTGAAAACTGTGGTGGGGGACATTTGACTAGAAAATGTCCTAAAGTCGACAAGGAAGATACGATCGAGGAAGCTAAATACGGAGAGAATAGGCCTTTCTACGGGGATAATCGTAATGGGTTTCGTGGAGGACCCCCACCGTATTATGAGCGTAATAAGAGAAGAGCTAACCTGGAAGGGATTATTAACAAGTACCTTTTGGACACTACTAAGAGGCAAAAGGAGCAAGAAGAATGGCTTAAGAATTTCCAAGATAACACAAACAAAAGCCTCGCGTCCCATGAAACATCACTTAAGAACTTGGAAACTCTAATTGGAAAGCTTGGCGACGAGGTTCAAAGAAGGAACGAAGAACAAAAGAGCAATTCCACTATATGTAAGGTTGTGTTCTCTGAAAACAACAAGTGCTTTGATGAGTCGGATACTGATGGAGAAAGTGAGTTACGCCGTAATCACACTCCAGAATTACAGCGTAACCCAAATTCAAGCAAAGACACGATGTTTGGCGATGGCCGTTGGAATGGTTATCTCGATTTCCATTGTTAGCTGCTCTTCCGGTTCCTACTCTTAATGCTACTGATGATGGATTATTATGGCGCAACCTGGATGGCAATTTTAGTTGTTTTTCAGTTTCGGGTGCATGGGAATCTCTGCGTATTCGGGATGATGTGGTTGAATGGTGTAATGTTCCTTGGTTTTCTCATTGTATTCCAAGGCATGCTATACACTTGTGGCTCGCTATTAAGCAGAAGCTAAAGACTCAGGATAGGATGCGACAATGGGATGTTGGTCCTGACGTTAATTTGGCCTTGCTTAGATGCCCGCTTTGTGAATTGGTTCCGGATTCTCATTCTCATTTATTTTTTGAGTGCCAATTTTCTATGCAGGTTTGGCTTCAGGTTTGGATTTTATCTGGTATGGATGCGGTCCAACCTTCATTGGAGAGTGCTGTAACGGTTCTTATTCCTATTTCTAAGGGGCGGTCGATTAGTAGTATCATTTCTAGATTATTGCTTGCTGCTACTACTTACTTCGTTTGGATGGAGCGCAATTCTAGGCTGTTCAAGCATAAGAAGTCTTCTGTTGCTGAAGTGGTTGCCACCATTGTCTCTACTATTCGGTTGAAGTTGGTTACTTTCAAGTTCAAGAAGCTAACCTCGAGGTCTCGATTGATTCTGGATAAATGGAAGATTCTAAGTATATGTATTGCACACGAAGGGAGTGCTGGGTAAGGGTTGTACTCTTTTTCCCTTCTCCAAAGTTTTTCCCTTTGGGTTTTTCTTGGAAAGGGTTTTTAAGGAGGCAAACTTCCTGGGTTAACTTGCTCCCTTCGTGGATTGGCTGGATGCGGGATGCTCGCTTGTTACAAGTTTTTTTACTTGTTTATGCCTAGTTTGTTGATGTAATATAGCTAGGTTATTTGTGTTTATGGCATGTCATAAACACTAGTTTTATCAAGCTTTTCGCTTGAGGTTAATGTGGTACTTCAGCCACATTCCATTTGTACTTAACTTTATTTTTGGTTATATATTTACCGGGGTAAACCCCTTTACCCAAAAACCAAGGCGAAAGTTTCGACAGAATCGCAGAATAGCTAGTAAACTTGAAAATCTCGGTAGAGATATGTTGAAAATCAAAGAAATTGTTCATGCCATCCAAGTCGGCTGTGAAAACTGTGGTGGGGGACATTTGACTAGAAAATGTCCTAAAGTCGACAAGGAAGATACGATCGAGGAAGCTAAATACGGAGAGAATAGGCCTTTCTACGGGGATAATCGTAATGGGTTTCGTGGAGGACCCCCACCGTATTATGAGCGTAATAAGAGAAGAGCTAACCTGGAAGGGATTATTAACAAGTACCTTTTGGACACTACTAAGAGGCAAAAGGAGCAAGAAGAATGGCTTAAGAATTTCCAAGATAACACAAACAAAAGCCTCGCGTCCCATGAAACATCACTTAAGAACTTGGAACTCTAATTGGAAAGCTTGGCGACGAGGTTCAAAGAAGGAACGAAGAACAAAAGAGCAATTCCACTATATGTAAGGCTGTGTTCTCTTAAAACAACAAGTGCTTTGATGAGTCGGATACTGATGGAGAAAGTGAGTTACGCCATAATCACACTCCAGAATTACAGCGTAACCCAAATTCAAGCAAAGACACGAGCGCCAAGGACAACAACCCTAAAAGAAGGAGTCATTGGTGTAAGAGTGTTGCAATTGATGATGGAGAATGCTACAGTTTGTGGGCATCATGTGATCCTCGAAATACCTGTGATGGTGGTGTTGATAAGGAAAGGATAAAAGATGACAGATACAAACGGTCTACACTAAATGACGAAGAAAGGTTAGCTAAGTTCTCAATTAACAAAGTGGAAGGGCCACCCATCAAGCATTACTGCAAACCCTTACTCATCATGGAAGATGAGATTACTAACGCTTGGCCAACGTGTAATCCTTTTCGTGATTGTTGCAACGGAGGAGGTAATGTGAAGAACGAAGTTTGGATATGCCCACATGAATCTGGGAGACACGACGTTGATTTTAGAAATCTATCATTCAGTGATTGGTATTCAATAAGGTTCGGGGACGCGATAATTAATTCAACTCTGTTCAGAAATCTGGAACTGAAATATGAGAAACACATTCTTCAAGGAAAAACCATTAAGCCCTTCGATGATATTCCTTCTGAAGATGACTATGACGAAGGAGTTCGGAATCATTGGTGCGAATAAATTAAAACCTGCAACGAAAAAGTTTGGGCCTCCTGCAACCCTTTTGAGTATGAATGTGATGGAGGAAGCAGCATCGAGAGAGCTGGGGAAGACGAATTCCTTTGGACTTCAACTAACGATTCCGAAAGAACAGAACTGCCTTGGCCAGATGATCTCAGATTCGACGATTGGATCAAAATCAAATACGGAAAAATTGACGCGTTAACTAAAAAGAAAATCTGGGAAGGTTGTATGAGTAAAAATCAACCTAATAACGAAGCTCCTAATGAAAAACCAGAAGATGACACCAAAGGCTCAGTAAACAATGAAAAATGCAGACAAACTCTCAACCAACTTGAAGATACCAATTCCGACAATGATTTCAATTATCTCAAGTTGCAGGGCGAAGACGGTTTCATCGACCCAGATGATGAGATACACGAGAAACGAAGATGCAAGCTTCTTGGCATCCCATTTAAGAGGCCACCTCCTATTATATCCGAAAATTTTGAATTTACACGATACCATTTGGGGCCTGAAGAAATTTTTTGCAAGATACGGAAAATTGAACCAAAGAATATCTGCGCACTGCAACAAATTTCGGATGGGTTAGGCGCAACTTAATGAAAGACGTGGATGAAGTGGGGCAAGTCCAAAGACCCCCATAGGAGCCCCGCGGCTCTGAGTTTAACTTAAAGACTCGTTAATAAAGAAAAGTGCTCTTTCGGGAGACAGCCCGAATTATCCCTTTCTTTTGTTTTTATTTCCTTTCTGTTGGGTTTTGTGTTTTCTAACCATTTTTGCAGGAGACAAAGAAGTAATTACTGCTGCAGTTGCTGATCTGAACAGAGTTACGGCGTAACTCATCTTGGTGATTACGCCGTAACCAACATTTTAGCAGCAGAATTCTTGAGGCATTACCAATTACGTTTTTCAATTTACGCCGTAACTCATCTCAGTGGTTACGCCGTAACTATTCACTTCACAGCTCATACCAGGTTTTTCCAGTTACGGCGTAACTCTCTATTAAGTTTTTCAATTTTGTTTTGTTTTAAAATTTTCTCAAATTCTCATGATCACTTTTCAAGTTTTCAGGTACCATGGAAGTTGTTAACATTGATAACCTCACTCTCGTGGAATATTTCGCGTTAACAAGAGATGAACAAGGATCGGGGATTGTTAGGCCGGCCATCGCAGAAGATGCTCAATTCAAAATCAAACCTCAATTTATGAGGGAATTGCGGGCAAATCCTTTCTCTGGAAGCATTACCGATGATGCTCATGAGCATATAGACAACGTGGAATACATTGTCAGCCTATTCAAAATTCCTAGAGTTTTAAACGATGCTGTCATGTTACGGGTGTTCCCTATTTCTCTTACTGGAGCTGTTAAAAGGTGGTTTGATTGATTACCTACCGGAACAGTCAACACTTGGCCTATCCTAAAAAAGTATTTCATTCAGAGATACTGTCCTCCATCATGGACTGCTAAGCAATTAGAAGAAATCCATAACTTCAAGCAAGAAGGTGATGAAACGTTGTACCAAGCATGGGAAAGGTATAACGAATTATTATACAAATGCCCTACTCACGACCTCAACAGCCAACAAAAGGTGAATGTCTTTTACAAATGTCTGAACATCTCCTTAAGACAAACAATCGATTCTCAAGGGTCGATTCCTGGGATTACTCCAACATTAGCTTTTGAAACTATTCAAAAGATGGCTGACCACTCTCACAAATGGCACAATGGGGGAAGCAACCAAAGTAAGAATGGAAATATGGAAGGCCTTGCAGCAATAAACAACAAATTTGAAAGTCTCGGAAGAGACATGAAGAAGCTCAAGGAAAATGTGCATTCCATACAAGTGGAACGAAATGGAGCTCCCCCTACTAAGGAATGTTCCTCCAACGAGGAAGTTAAAAGGATCGAAGAAGTAAGATATGGAAGTGGGAGCCCTTTCAACGGATACAATGGTAACGGGCCCAGATACCGAGAAAAGTCCCCAGGATTCTACACAAGAGTCAACAACAATCCTCCTAGACCAAGCCTTGAAGAAATAATGCATAGGCACATCGAGGAATCAACAAAAAAGGGAGATAGACTCAAGGAATGGATGGTCAAGGTGAAAAAAGACACCAACAAGAACTTGCGAAACCAAGATGCTGCAATTAAAAAACTCGAAACACAAATTGGGCAATTAGATAAAAACCTTGAGACCAGTAATGCTAAAGCCATTGCCTGCAAAGCCATATTTGCGCAAGATAAGCCAAAGAAAAACCAGTGCACCTCCTCTATCACCAATGATCTGCCCGGGATCAACTACCTAAAAGAAGATGATAAATCGGAAGACGACGAGGACCTGCCAAGCCAACTTCCTGAGAAGCAACAATACCAGGAAAGTTTTCTTCTTCCATGCACCATCGGTAATCTTAACATTTCCGCATTAGCTGATTTGGGGGCTAGGGTAAACCTTATTTCTACCACTTTGTTTAATAAAATAAAACTTACCAATTTAAAAGAAACAACAATGATGATAAAAATGGCTAATTCCTCTAAGGCTGTACCAAGGGGAGTAGTTAATAATGTGCTTCTTAAAATTAGAAAATTCCTTTTTCCCACTGATTTTGTGGTTATTGATATTGGAAAACGGGAGACTTACAACTTAATTGTTGGAAGACCTTTTCTGGCCACTTGTCGGGCTCAAATTACGGTTTTTGAAAAACAAATTTCTTTAAGAACTGATAATGAACGAATAACTTTCAGTATGAAAGAGCATTTAAACCCAAAATTAGAAATTTCCAATAAAGTTGATGTTGTTAATGTTCAATCACTCGATCCACCTTTATGTTATGATCCTAGTAATAATAATAGTATGAAAATGTTGATAGTTTCAAGCAAAAACAGGAAAAGACTGTCCAGGTCCAAGGTATTAAAGAAGCTCCGATTCCAAACAAACATTACTGCAACCCGATAATAACCAAGGATAACGAATCAGTGACAGCATGGCCCTCGTGTAACCCTTTTCGAGAATTTTGTAAGGGAAAGGCGGATGAATGGATATGCCATCACGAGGCTGAACGACATGATATTAAATTTGGGAAATTAGCATTTAAAGATTGGTACAAGATAAGATTTGGAGACTCAGAAATCAATAAGGGATTGGTAAAACAACTGAAATGCAATTACGATAACTATCATCTTACTAGTACAATAACTAATGATGAAAGATCAAACATGAGTACAACAAGCAGTCATATTGCTGAACATGACGACTGGGGAAAGTCATGTATGCCATTTAATGAGTGGCTCTCTCAAAAATTTGGAACATGTAGCATCGGTAACACTGCAAGAAAAAAAGTTTTTTTCAAATGGATGAATGATTGCCGGCAACTAGAAGAAGAAGTTGGCCAAGTTCAAAGGCCACCATAAAGCCCCGAGGCTCTGAGTCTAACTTAAAGACTCGTAAATAAAGAAAAGTGCTCTTTCGGGAGACAACCCAAATTATCCCTTTCTTTTGTTTTATTTCCATTTCTGTTGGGTTTTGTGTTTTTAACCATTTTTGCAGGAAACAAAGAATTGCTGCTGCAGCATACTGATCTGACCATAGTTACGGCGTAACTCATCTCAGTGGTTACGCCGTAACAAACCCCTTGCAGCAGAATTTCGGATACATTACCAATTACGGCGTAATTACATCTCAGTGGTTACGCCGTAGCCACACTGTTACAGCGTACGCCAGGTTTTGCTTAGTTACGGCGTAACTCCTTCTAAGAGTTACGACGTAACTATCCTCTACTTTACTTCTTTCATTTTAAACACAATAACCTTGTATTAGTATTTTAAATGAACTTTGTGGGTGTGTTTCCTCTAAACCCTCACGAGACTTCACTCATCCACTTGGGACACCAAGTGGTTTAAAAGGCTTGTTGCATATGCTAAATGCAACCGTGATTCCTACGAAAGTGAGTTAGGTTTATTTTTCATTTTTTATTTTTCTTTTTAGAATTATGCTTGTCGGTAGTGTGATTTCAGGGATTGAAGTTTGCTCGTGGATGCTTATACGAAGGCACGACTCTTTTTCGTGGGCCTTCTTTCTTTTTGGAGCAAATTTCAGGGAAGTTCTCGCTCTAATTCTACTTTTCTCTTCACCTTTATTTAATGCTTAGTACAAAAGGGACTTTCTACAATTCAAGTGGGGGGACGGGAGTAGAATTGTCTCTTGAACTTTATTTTTCCTTCGTTTTTCTAGTTTATTTTGAAAAATTATGCCATTTTTAAAATTTTGACATATTTTTCTTAACCTAACTAGATTAGACCTTAGCCGAGCACATACAACCCTTGATATTATATGGTGAGATTAGCCTTATCCGTTTCCTATATTTTACCCCAAATCCACCAAATTATGAGTGTGTCGGTAGCTTGTAAAGTTTAGAACTTGGCCTTTGCATCATTTCGAGACCATAAACGATGTATGTTGACTTTTTTGGGTAAAAGGGTTAATTCACCCCGGTAAAATATATTACGCCAAAAACATTGAAGTACAAAGGATGAGGGTGAGTCCCTCATCTCAGTCCCTTAGGACACTTACAGACTCTCCTATAGGAATGCAACATCATTCCTATAACTTACAATATAAGCGTGACAGACCACACTTATAACAAACATCAGACTACAACGATAAAAAGAATAAAAATAATGCACTTCAAGTAGAAATACTTGAGTCTTCAAATCACCATAGTAGTCCAAACTTCCAGCGTCGTCCAAATATACAATATCATGGTCCTCAAATTAAAGTACAGTTCACAAGTTTCACACAACGGTTGGTGAGGGACTCTAAAACCACGGATACAGCAGCGAGCTCAGAACTCGCTCCAAAGGTGTATGTTGAGATGCAAAACTGAACACCAATAAGAATAACCAACAAATACGTATAAAACCAACGCACATCCACAATAGCAGCTCCTAATCAAAGACTTGACATAATCAAATGACCAATATGCAAAGAATCTGCCATAGACTAACATAGGACGAATGAATCCTAACTTATCAGCCACCATATGATCCGTACAATACTCCATCCATATCAGCAACAAATCACAGCAAAAAGGAGCAGAAATCGAACCAAGGTTGCTACATTCATAGGGTTTAACCCTAACTCCCACTCAGCATATTACGAACCAAGCAAATAAGCCAATCCAATCTTGCAAGTCAAATCGTAATATGTAAACTTCAATCACAAAACAAGCAACATAATGAATCAAACACAGGTAAGTGAAGGAAGGATAGGTTTTTGAACAAGAATACCATCAAACTTGACTTACATCTCTCTTTAACCCACTTAAATCCTTAGAACATCAATAGTGGCACAAACACACGCCCAGGACCAGCAACACGCACCATCATGCCAAAAACCACAACCCCTTGCCAAGGTTGACATTCAATACAACCACCCAATTACGGCCAAATAGGTAACGAAACCCTAAAAATTAGGGTTTCGATTGCAATAAGCGCACCAAAAAATCAGAACGCACCATGTACAATGTAATCGATCTATGTAAAACAAATCGACTGGAATTACAACCAGGAACGTGACACGATCACCAGCAAGAAGATCGATAAAAGATAAAACATGTAATATAGACGATCAATACAAACCAGCAAAACCCATAAACGATTAATAAAATCGTCTAGCAAAGATAAACAATGATAGCATATGTCAAAACGAAACCCTCTGATCATCCAAGTAATATAGAGACGATTTAAAGCAAGTAAACCGACAAATGAATTAATATGTTGACTTAGCTCGATGTATTTGGACTTTTCAGTTTAAGAAGGCAGTATTATAGGAGTGTCACCCAAATAGCCTACATTGTGTGTCTATCGATTAGTCACCTCGACTTCTCGACCCCCATGTGAAATCCTTTTGTTGCACTCACCTTTAGTGCAAGATAACCCTAGATACACCCATCTGAGCCATTCCTTCTATTTTGTTAACCCAATATATTGTTTCGATACACCTATACACCTTAGCCTACCCTGTAGTCTTTATTTGTGATTGGGAAGTCATCATTTGCCTAAGTTCAAGGTTCAAGTGGAAAGGTTCAGAAATAACGCTTTCGTCGAGGACGTATTCTTAAAGATCATTGAAGACCCCCCGAATTCCCTTTGTTCATATCAAGTGGGGGGATGTTATGTTAAGTTGTTATATTTATGATTAAAAAAAAGTTATGTTATTTAGTTTATCGTAAAGTACAATGTTATAAGCACTATGATATGAGCTTTATATAGATTTAGCATCGAGGAGGCCACCTCGGTCACATTTGAAGATTGAAGTTGGTGATTGCGCCAACAGTTGAAGAAAAGGTAGTGTGCCCATTATGACGTCCTCTAATGACACATCTACCTAGTATTTCATGATCCGGTTTCTTAACTTCAAAGCTTGAACTTTGGGCGGACGGTAAGTGGTGATGACTTGGTTATGGATTTAGACTATCTGCTTGATTTTTATTTTACACCATTTATATATCCCATGTCTTATCCTACCCTTTAGTCATGAAGCGTGTCTAGGTGATGCAGCGAGCAATCTTTGGTGTCTTGGCCATGGATTTGGTCATGTATCATTGATTTTGTCCACTTCACCGTGACATATTAGTAATGACGAGTCACCCTTAACCTTTGTCGTGTCTACCCATATTACCTTTGAAAATTGTTTAGCCCTTAACTCTAGTGGTGGAGATTTGTGTAACCGCCAAGCTTATGATAGAGTACATGCTATGAGTGATCACCCCGAAATTGACACTTAGAATAGTTGAGAGATTTGAGTGTTTTGTTCATATTTCGTGAGGTGTTCGGCTTTGTTTTATTCTAGCATAGGGAATTTGTAAAATTATATTTTCCTGGTTATGGGAGATATCTTTTTAGGAATCTTTCTAATAAGGTCTACTTGAGGGCAAGTAGAGTTCAAGTGCGGGGATATTTGATAACATTAAATTATCCTGAATATTAAGTGTCAATTTCCCCCGATAATGCTTGTAATTTATATCATTTATACGGATTTACGCTTGTTTTCCATTATATTCTACTTTTAGGTAAATTACGAGCATTGGAGCTAAAGAGACGTGAAATTGAAGAATTATCAAAGATTTATCATAGTATGCTCACTTTGAAGAGGTTACGGACTAACTCATCTCTCACATTATGCCGTAACTAAAGCGTGACTCAGAAAGCCAACTTATCAGGAGATTACGGCGTAACTCTCTCTAAAGATTACGACGTAACTATATTAGGTCAAATGAGGTTCTGCGCCGCTGATACTACGTCGTAACTCATGCATAAACTACGGCGTAACCATAAATTATTAAAGATACGGAGTAAACACTTCTAAGGTTACGCCGTAACCAGCAGATCTAGTGCAATTTACGAAGAAATAGATGATTACGGCGTAACTATTTTATTAGTTACGCCGTAACCAAGATCTGGCCTACAAATACCCCACGATTTCCAGCATTTCAAAGCATCCCATTTCACACACCACAACCAAAGAACGTGGGAAGAAGCCAAAGGCAGGTCTAGAGGAGCATACGGAGCTATCTCCAACAGAGTAATCACTCCCCTTGTTTCGGTAGTTTTGAATGGCTGTAGAGGCTAGTTGCTTAGGAGATATGACCAACTGACCCTAAGTGAGTAGACTGAGACGGGAAGGGTAAGATATGACCAACTGACGACCCTTTCTACTTGTGCGATTTGACCAATTGATCACCTACTGTTTGGATGAACTTAAGAATTAGGGGGTGCGTGTTTAAGTTGCTAACGCCCAGGCACTCACTATTATAAGTCTAGCATGTAGCGGTACTTAATGACTCAGCTTAGGGGACCAGGAACAACTGGACTTATTAGGGGACACCTGACTTCTCCAGTGGTGGCATATTTGCTGATAGGTTAGGGCGAATTGACCAAATGCGGTCCTCTCGACTTTGACCCCACCTGAAGTAATTGGAAGTAATTAGATGTAGACATCACTAGCTAGGATGAATAACTAGGATAGCACCACTCTCTTTTATTGATCACAACTTTTGCCTTTACTTGCTTTATTAATTAATTAAATCATCTTAAAATCTGTGACACCTAGACTTAGTATTAATCCAACATACATAGCTCTTGGGACGACCTTGGTTTTACCGAATACTACAGTACATACGGCTGGGTACACTGCCCGTTAGTGCATTAGGGTAGATCATAGATATAACGAGACATTATAAATATTAAAACCTGGTCAGTAAAACCTGCATCACTGACAAACCGCATAATTTTGTCCTTTTCTTCAAATCGCAACACTAAAATAATAAACAAATCAAACCACAACAAAAACTTGTCAAACCTCAACCACAAACAACCAAGTCGCAACCTAGAAAGGGTACCAAAAGTAAGAAACCTTCAAACTGCAATATAGAGGACACAAAATGCAACCTAGAACAAGGTTTCTAAACAAACGAATACAATCCAAAACCTCCACAATGAGATGAAACAAGCTTTCCAATGACAAAACTAAGCTAATATGATAAACCGAAATTAGAAAGTACAACCAAATAACAAACTTATCCACTAAAGAAATTCAAACTCGTGTATCAACCCAAATAATATTCGACCCAAAACTAAACGAAAACCAATCTTAGAAATCCGAGCACACACGAAGTAGATGATCAAACCATGGCTCTTGATACCATTGTAATAGATTGGTTATCATAAACACACAAACATACAAGTATATGGATCGAATGTTATGGAGTTTAGAGAGAGAAAGTAGAGAATAGGGAACTTCTATAGAGAGAAAGTGAAAGTAATATTATGAAGCTCCAACCCTCTACCTTTGGAGGTATAGGGTATTTACAGTTTTTACAAAATACGCCTCCTACGGGCTGTGGATCAGGTATACAGTAGGTAAAGACCTGTACGTCGTCAATGGTGTTACTTAACGAACTAGTAACTAATGACTAAACGTCTAAGACTACGAACTTTCTAATGCTAACAAATACCCGAGGTGACTGAGTCTTTAACTTATGGATTTACTAAATTCTATGAGATTATGATTGCTCTTGTATTGCCCAGCTTCTGTATCTTATTCCTAGCCATGTAGGTACCATGGCCATGTCATTGAAACACCCGTGGCATGACACTATCTGAGGCAGTGTGATTAGTTCCCGGCGTTCCTATTTTTGTATATTCTATATAAAACTTTGGCCATTATGATTATCTAAGTATGTATGTTAGCCTTGAGCTAGTGTATGTACTACATTGTTTTGCAGGGAGCATACAGATGCGTCCTAGGGAATCTGTATCCGTATCTGGTGATTAGTCGGTGTGTGTTCCTACACCCCATCATATTCTGGTACATTGTAAGCTAGCAACTCCATGTACAACTTATGAATTGACGGTATATGATGATTATTTGGCCTATTCGTGTGTCTTTCTTACTTAATTGGGAAATGCACATCGATCCTATGTTATTTGATATTTGTTTAAACTTTGGTTCAGTACTTGATTCATATGCATTTCTTATTCTGTTTCATTTGACATTCTATCGGTAGGCTATTTTCCTTTTCTTTGATTTGACATATTTGATCCGTATTTCATTTTATTGTCGTATTATCGGTTATTGTTTATATTTTTCATTGAGTGTTAGCTCAACCACGTTTTCTTTTCCATGCGACAGGGATTTAGCTAGAAGCAGGGATTATGGGAAAGAGTGTGAGAATAAGAGCCTAGAAGAGCTACTTTAGTGAAATCTCATCTTTTAGACTATTTCATTTTAGTTGGTTATTATGTTTTGGACATTTTGGGAGTCATATGTTTTGTGACTTCTTATGATTTTAATAAGAGACTTATGTTGTATTTTTATTTGTATGTTCTGATATGACTCCATACTGTGACATTCGGACCCTTGTCGGGTTAGGGTGTTACAATTATGGTATCAGAGCCAGGTTTCATCTTGTTGAACCTTAGGAATGACCTGTGAGGATTTGGGTAGAAATTAGCGTTCCTTCTGCTATGCTCTCTTCCTTTCATTATGATCATTTCCTTCCATTTTTGATCCTATTATTTTTTTGTTGTTTTGATTTGTTTGTTAATCATTCAGATGGTGAATACACATAATGGTGGTGGTGAAGATCCCGACTTTCAGGCTGCGGTTTCCAAAGAGGTTCAGGCGAACATTCGTGAACTCATACGGCGTCTTACTAAAGAGATTCACTGCAACACGGCGAGTGGTTTAGGTGGTGGTCCTCCGCCTATGACCATTCATACTTGGTTAGAGAGGTTTTGTAAGCAAAAGCCTCATTCGTTCAGCTCTGCGGCTACTCCGGTTGAGGCGGAGAATTGGATCGCGCATATTGAAAAGATATTTGAAGTTCTGGGATCTGACGATGTGTTCAAAGCTCAACTTGCAAGCTATAAGTTTGAGGGTGACGCCCTCAGCTGGTGGAAGGCGTATAAGTTAGCCAAGGGTGGAGATGATTTTGTTGCTACTTTGTCATGGAATGATTTTCGTGACACTTTCTTTCTTCAGTATTTTCCGAGGTTTGAGAAGGAGAAGTATGAGAGAGAGTTTCATTCAATTCATCAGTTGGAGAAGGAGACCAGTAGTAAGTTCATGAAGAGGCTTCTTTGTTTGGCGAGATTCTTAGGGACCAAGGCAGGAACCCAGGAAGAATAGGCTAAGAATTTCCAGTGGGCACTTCGGGAGGATCTTCTGGATGGTATTGTGAATACCGATTTTGATGATGTGGCACAAGTTGCTAACACTGCTTGCAACACTGAGATCATGCAGGAGAGGGCTAGACAGGGTGTTAAGAGGAACCGTGACGGAGATCGTGTGCGACCAGTTCAGGGAGATAATCAGCGTGTGTATGACTAGAGGGACTACGATAAGCGCAACTCTGATCGACGGGGGTCAGATAGACGAGATGATGATAGGAGAGATGATAGAAAGGGCTTCAACAACCAGAGGGCGGGAAAAGACCACGCTCAACAGTTCAATCGTGGTACTAATCAGAGGCAGTATCCTAATCAAGCTACAACCCTACCTTGTGTCACCTGTAGGAAGCTTCACCTTGGCAGACCGTGTTACAAGATTTCAGGAGCATGTTTCAAATGTGGATCTACGGAGCATAAGATTTGTGACTGTCCCAAGAGGGCTGACATTGGGGAGGAAGGCCTGCTAGCTACTAAAGGGCGAGTGTTTGCTATGACCAGGGACCAGGCAGCTAGCACTTTAAGTACTGTTGCAGAGACTTTTTTTCATTTTTGATCGTACTATCTTTGGTTTTATTTGATACTGGTACAACGAATTCGGTGGTTTCTTTTCTTTGCTAAATAAGTTATCATCCCCACTTCATTATTAGTTTGTGCATCATCCATTCCTATGAGGAATCTTGTGGTTATTATCCATTACGTTTTGATAATAAGATCCGTTCTGCTAATTCGTTCCCTTAGAAATTTGTGATATTGATTTTTATTTTAAGTACATCATTTACCATAGTTCCTAATCTGATATGTTCTTGTAATCACTCTCTACACATGGTTCTGTAACCGTTAGACCAAATCCGAGAAGATCTGTTGTTAGCCAAAGAGCCTGAGACTGTCAGTCAGTTATCCTTATTTCTTTTCGTGATTCGGTACGTATTCGTTTTGACTTTCCTATTTCAATTTCAACGATGAAATTCTGTTTTTAGAGGGGAAGAATTAAAACGACCTGAAAATTTAAAGAACCTTTAAATTTCGATGCGACCTAATCTAATATCGAATACTATACGTTAAAGTTTAAATTATTGAAAACATGGAACCTCAACTTAACAAAATAAGAAAATGACTAATGAACTATATCTTAAAATATATATGTATCACACGTTTAAAAAAACTACATAAATTTGGACCCAGTGTAACCTATTACACGTTTAAATGGAATAGGCCAAATACATATTTTATGGAAAGATAATATCACATTTTAATGAAAGATTTTGTTTGAGTATTTCACACCAAGAATCATGACATTAACGCCATACGCTCCTCTCCTTGAAATCACAAACGCATTCCTTTTTTTCTCCATTCACCTTCGAACCCTAAAATATACATACATCGCTTTCTTGTTCTCTCCAAGGGTAGCAGTTTGATGATCGGGTAGGATTACATCAAAAGAGTCATCTTGGTTATGGAGTTCCTTGTTTCATCCATCTTGATCGACAAGAGGTATACCTTGCCATCCCTACCTTCTTCCTGATTCATGTTAATGTGTGAAACAAGTATAAAACATGATAACCAACCTATTATAATTACTATTACAGTCATGCCAATGAAAATGGATATATGTCTTTGAACCTTTTATAAACCTGGATTTATGAATATGATTGTCTTAATATGGTTGTAGGTGTGTTCGACTCTCGACTAGTATCTGTTATAGATATATAATCACACTTGTAACCTGCTTTTGTGTCGCAATTGTGGAACCTTGTGTTGTGTGAAAATAGTTTTGTGAGTCGAGTTCGTAGGCTGTGATGGTGTCGAGGTATGTGACCATATTGTGTCGTGTCTTACTAAACCTTATCGACCCTAGTTCACCCAAAACGCACTTGTAATATTTGTTAAGCGAACATGTATGAGACTAATGAAAACTAGAAAACCCTAAACGAAACTTTCATGTATTTATGAATTTTGGCTCGACCTTTAAACTAATGTGGAGTCTCGTATTACAGCCCTAGGTCGAATTGAATACAACCTTAATTAGCTCTAATGACCAGCCTCAAATAGTCATATATAATCATGAAGAATATACGCCTTGTAAATTGTTTTATGTCGTGTGTATGTGTACTGTTTTGGTGTCATTTTACCAGCCCTATGTCGACCTAAAGATAAAACTAAACAAGCCCTAGGCCGTTATACCATGCGAACTCTATGATTTTATGTGGGAGTTTGGTTGTGTTCTGACTCATAAATCATAAGAGGGTGTAGGTTGTTTTTGTGTGGCGTAGTGTGAGTATAAAGATGGGTTTGTGTTCTAGTGGTGTTTTCGTGCTTTGTTGGCTGCTCATGACAAACCCTCGCGCACCCTATTATTTTTAGCCTCACTAAGGAGTACTTTGCCTTAGTTTTGCTCGTTAAACTTTGCGTGTGTAGGCTGTTTTTGCTTGATGTTTTTATAAGTCTATAAGCTAGTACACATGTGCTAATCATGGCCTAGTTGCGTGGGTTTACAAGTTATTTGATGTTGTTCGTTATAACCTTCTTCGCGTCACTTTATTTTGCCTCGCCAATATGTCTATTGCCTTAGTTTTGTCTCGCTAAGTATATTATCTTTGAGAGTGTGTTTGGTTGTTGTCTTGTGCCTTGATGTCACCAAGGTCTGTTTCATAGCTCGTGATCGAATAGAACTCGATTTGGGTTATTGACAGGGCATGGATGAATGAGTTAAAAAAATAAAAAGGATGTAAAGCATATTATTGTATCGAACAAACTAAGATATTAAGTTGGAGAATTTTTTTCGCATTGCCTATAATACATCTAATATACATATTCATGAAAGCTACAAGTAAACCTAAATTTACACTTTAAGCCTAAACTTTAGTAATTCTCATAATAAACCCTCAACTTTGCCAAAATGACAATTAAACCCTAAACTATAATATTGATAATATTAAGTCTTTAAGTTTACCTATTTGTCACTTGAAACAATAAACTATGGTGTTTTACATATTAAGTCTTCAACTTAATTTAATTACTATTTGTAAATAATACGTTTAACTATTTGCGAAGGTAACCTAAGTACTAAATTCGGGAAACTTGCTAACTATGAAACTCACTAAATATGAAAGTTATTAAAAATAGAAAGAAGCCTTAGATGTGTAATCTAATTAACTATAAGCTAATAAATAATATATGATCACTCATTTTCTTAGATTCTCAGAGGAGGGAGTGACTCTTGTTCTTGTGATCGTTTCATTTTCGTTCATTTGCTAAGGTACAGATATTCCGTCCTTTTTTCAGTAAGGGTATCTATTTGTATGGTTACCCGTTATTGCTATTGATATGCGTTCTGTTATCTGATTGATATCCATTTTAATATTTGTTTTGATACTTGATTTGCTATCTCACTCTGATATTCGTTGGTTATCAGTTTAATATGAATCAGTTCAGTATTTGATATGATATGCTTCATTTTAGTATTTGATATGTTCATGATTGCTCTTGTATTGCCCAGCTTCTGTATCTATATTCCTAGCCATGGAGGTACCATGACCATGTCATTGAGGCACCGGTGGCATGACACTATCTGAGGCGGTGTGATTAGTCCCCGACATTCCCATTTTTGTATATGCTATATAACACTTTGGCCATTATGATTATCTGAGTATGTATGCTAGCCTTGAGCTATTGTATGTTCTACATTGTTTTGCAGGGAGCGTATGGATACATCCTAGGGAACGTATTGTTCAACACAAACTTATTCAACACAAACTTATTGTTCGATTTTCAAATTAACCCCATGACTAGGGTGGTCTTCTACTTTCTTCCATTGATCACTCTTAGCTTGCGATGTCCTATCTTGCTTTGTATTGCCTGGAGGCTTTGACCCGCTTGCCTTAGTGTCACTGATTACTCCTGTAGAGGGAATGATGGGAACATTAATTGGTTTTGCTACTTTTTGCGTTCCTGATCTAGAAGTGATGGGATATGAAGTACTAGCAGGCACATCAAAGTTTACATGTTTAACTTTAGGCATAGAACAAGGCATATCAAGAGTCGCATGCTTAATACTAGGCATAGAGCATGGCATAATGACTTTATCTTTAGTACAAAAGGTGTAAAACCCTAAAATCTTAAACGCATGAAAAGACTATTCTGCCCTTCTATTTAATAGTTATAAAATACGTAAAATCCGTCAAGCTCAGTAAATGTAAAATTTAACCTAACTTATAACTTGTTTGCCAAGTCAAATGTATGAATTGATTTACGTTTACGTTTAAAATTTCATCACACGTTTTACTTCTTAGTTTTGCACTAACCGATATTTTAAAGGACATAAATACATAATAATAAGAGCCCATTTAACTTGTAAATTAAATTTGGACTTGGGCTTAGCCCATTGCTTCCCTTGGCTCTTCAAAACCGAAATTCCCCATAAGCTTTCCATCCCTTCTTTTTTTTTTTTACAATACGCTTCACAAAAACGCTCATACCTAAACCCTAGTCTCTCAAAAGTGACGGCAAGTTCTACTCTTCTTCTCCATTCGATCAAGCAAGGCAAGCAAAAGAAGGTGTTGTGATTTTGTCGCGAATCGATTCGTTAGTTTCTTGGTTTCTTTTCTTCCATACGCTACAAAGGTCTACATCTTCTAAACTCAAATCAATTCCTTCTTCTTTCTTTCTTGTTATCTGTCGTGAGGTTTTAATCCAGAAGAATGCATGCTTGAATCAAGATAACCACACCTAAAATTGTAAGTATCATAAGTCACTTAAAGCCTTGTCAAGACCATGTAAATATCTAACGTAATACGTACAGTACATATTATTCGACCATGCATGCTACTGTTTTGAACCCATGTTTAGACACCTTACACCGAATCTGTTCGACCCGTATCCTTGATTGATTTGAACCGTATTCGACCCTCTCATGCATGCTATAATTCTATTTTTTTTCTATTTTCGTATTGATGCTAGTTCGGTCACATGAAATCATGTTAGTTACCCCATGTTTCATTCTATTTTGAACCCATATAATTCGAACCAAGTATAATCTGTTTGAAACCTATGTATTGATATATATAAATCTGATATGGAAACCATCTTGACGCATGTACACGACAACTTAGATGCTTGGCTACTGTTTCCTTAATTTTTCTGTCGTGGGTACCAAAGTAGAAGGCATGCAATATTTGTATGTTTTCTCATCTCATTGAATAGATAGAATAAGAATAAAAAAATCACCAACATGCATGTTTTACTTAAACAATGATAAGCTAAGATGAGTAATAAAGGTCTCGACATACACCTATGTTATTTTCTTGTGTCAAATTAAAAGAGGTTAATGCATGTGAATACGTTGGTTTAACCTTGGGTTGCATATCATTTTTATAGGAGCCTCGTTGGTTTAGTTGTGTCGATAATGATTTTCAAAAGAGTCTCGTGTTGCCTTGTTTGTGTCGTATGGATTTTTAAAAAGGGTCGACTTGGTTTAAAGTTTAAAAAGGTTTTGGAATTAATTAAGATTAAAGGTTAGACTATAATTAATGAAGGATGTAGGGTTGGTCTTGTAAATAATGAAGCTAGAAGGTTGGCTCGTTAATTGAGGAAATGCATGGACTAAACTTGTAAAAAGAGTAAACTTGTAATATTTACATTTTAGACCCTAAACTATTGTAACTTGTCATAATTAAACCCTAAACTATAATAATCATCATGTTAAATCTAATAAAATATTAATTGCATCATAAATGACTAACTTACTAAAATGGGTAAACCTAATTCATCAGACTTAAAAGTAATATGTGGTATTTAATTTGTATAGGTTCTGCGAAGAAGGAGTGATCCTTTGCTTTCCGTGTTTCTTGCTTTTGTTAGTTTTGCTTTTGGAATAAGGTACATATATTCTGACCTTTTTAGTAAAGGTTCCTTATGATGTTCTTTTCGTTCGCTTTCCTATTTTACTTATTAGGATTCCCTATGCCATTGCTATGAACCCTATCTGATTGTTTGATCTGTTAATTGTGTAAAATACATGTTTTATTGACTCATGAAATATTTGTTTTGAACTTGTGTTATGAAGACTTTGATATGCATATTTATTGAACCTCACTAAGTTTAATTATGAACTTCTATTATGAATGTATGATTTGCGACTGTGATAGGAACTTTTGACCTATGAATAGTTGAATGTGAACTTTATGATATGAGTTATCTGATATGTTATCTGTTGAACTTTGTGTTTGATTATGATCTGTGTCATTTATGAAAAATTGTTTGACCTAAGTTAGTTTGACACCCGAGCCAAATAGTAACTAGTCATGGGGTTGTCTTATTCAACCAATAAGAAAGTAGAACACCTAAGTTAAATTAACCAAGTACAATACATCGGACTCGGAAATTAGCTTGATATGTTTGATTTGTGATAAACCTAAATCTAGATTTTCAAATTTTCAAATTTGAGCCTCCACAACTCATACAAATCTGATCCACTTCTTTCTTTCAATTTGTTCCTTCTTTAATCTAATCTTTGGATTAATGATTTAACATTTAAGAAAAAGGTTTGTTTGGGTTGTGGGGGTCGATTATTCCTTGTTTATCTTATCAAAATCGCTGCTGTTATTTTCTTACTGGTCAAAAACGCCAACAATTTTTTTAGCCATAATCCTATTGGTCGAACACTTTATTTGTGTTTGCTATTTTTTGGGTTAAATAAATTGCTTACATTCACCACCTATTATATAAGATTCCTTCTCACAAATTGTTTGCTTTGTGGGTCGGTCACTTTATTGGTGATATTTTATCATGGGGTCGGTGAGGTTAATTGCATCTATTCGTTTATATTAATTTGTTCTCAGCCTCAATTTTTTACCGTGGTTATTCAACGTTTATTGGATCCTTCATTTGAGGGTTTCCTATTTTCTTGATGGTGGGTGATGTGTGATCTGCTCCTACTGATTGAAGTGTTTCGTTACGTGGGTTTTGAGAGATGGAAGTCAAGTTTTAAGGTACTCTTGTTCAAAAACCTTTGTTTCGATCTCATTGACATGTGCGTATCCTTACAATATTTGGTCTTGATTGTTGTTGCTGGAAGTTAGGGTGTGTTAGTCCTATTTTGTTGATTTATTGATTAGTAGTATTTCAGACCTGGTGATCTTTGGCTATGTTCGAGTGCTGTGATTTAGGGTCGACTACTAGAATTATGATGGCAATTTGGTACGCGTTGTAATGGGGTTTTGTTCTTATAAGGTTTCTTTTTAAGTGTCCGATTGTTGCGTTGTACTAATGGTGTTTGGTGATAGCATATGTTTATTACCTTGGCTGTTCGTCTATTCGGTTGGCATGTAGACGACGGGTAGTACTATGTTGGATAAGTTGCTGGTCCTTGGATCATGTTTTATCTATGCATAGTTGTTTTGGCTATTAAGATATGGGTTCGTTGCTATTCAGATCTGTATGATGAAGGGTACACAATGTTTTAACGCCTTGTTGTACTGATGGTTTCTTGATAGCATATGTTTGTTATTTTAATTGATTGCTTGGTTGGCTGGGCGTTGCTATGGTTTATGGCTGTCATGCTTGTTTCAGTTGGGCATCATTATTCCTCTAGATATAATTGGTATTCGGGGTTTGTATCTTTCTCAGATTTGGTCTTTAAGGCGATTTTCTATTTGGTTGTCTTGAGAATTGTTTTTGTTGGGACGTTTGGGTTCTTATGGTGAACCCTATTATCTTCTTTTGAGTGACCTGACATGCTGTTCTACATTCTTATCATGTGTATGATCGCTATGGTTGTTGGGGTTTCATACGCTAATGATCTTCGCTGAGATACTATGGTGATTTAGGTCTTTTGATGTTTGGTACACATTGTACTAATGGGGCTGTTCTACTGCTACGCTCTGTAACAATTTTGTTTGGTCATTTAATGTGGTGGCTTGAACACATGTGGAAGTTGTATTTCGGATTAGTGGCTTAATGTTAAGTATTCGAGATTTGTTGGTTTCGGATCAGGTTATTATCCTTATACATTGGTTTTGACTAGGTCGCTTTGATTGCTGGTCATTCATCACTTTTTGTTCGAGTGAGCGTTTGGTCACCTTAATGCATATGTGTTCTCTTTTGTTGACCGTCTTCTTATGGACTCTATTATTATGCATTTGGTGATATTTATGCTTGTATACGTTTATATCGGTACGCATTGGTATACATTGCTCCTAATTGATCAAGAATATGTTTGTGGATATTTTCCATTGGTTCAGGTATACACATATTGCGTTTGGATGTTTTGCTTGGTGGCACTTATGATTAGTGTTGGTACGAGTCCTTGGATGTCTAAGCTTATAGGCTGGATACTTAGACTTGTGGTTAGTTGTTGGATTCATATGATATGGGTTTGTGGTTTATCTTTGGGTGCTCTTTCATGCCATATTATACGTGAATTCTTCGCGGAAGTAAATGTGGACCGCCATAATGATTTCGAAGACTCAAGTGCTTTTACTTGAGCATTATTGTAATGTATTATGTACTTATGTCATTATTGGTAGTTTCATTTTGTTAAGTTATAGGAATGATTTGTCATTCTTATATGAGAGTCTGTAAGTGTCCTAAGGGACTGAGATGAGGGAAATCACCCTCATCCTTTGTACTTCAATGTTTTTTGGTGTAATGAATTTTACCGGGGTGAATTAACCCTTTTACCCAAAAAAAAGATATTAATCTATATATTATCGGCGAATACGGTTTTATTTAAATATAAACCTTTGTGAGCTACGATGGTGATTAGTGTTTTATAAATACGAGTTAATTCTATACACTTGTTGAGAACGATTATCTTGAGAAGACAACTTATTAGTGTTATAATGGTTTGGGAACTGTTAGTACAATTTGTGTGGTGGGTGACAACAGATATGAATATAGCTTATCGGACTGGGCCAGCAGGCTTCTAATGAGTTGGTCTTGTACTAATTCAAGTAGTTTGAATGAGATCCCTGCACAAGAAAGGTAAACCGTTAGTCTTACCGTGGGGACGGACCCCACGATTAGACTCCGGCGTGAGAGTAAGTACACATTCTTGAGAGGGAAAGTAAGAGTATGTGTGTGTAATTATGAGAGAGAAAGTCGTACCTTGTATGGGGATTAGAGCCCCTTTTATAGGCGAGGTTTACCGCTAGGGTTCCTTAGATTCTCGCATGTAGTAGTTAGTCACCGGAGCCGGACCCTTGGCAGACAAGGGTTCCACGTTAATTGCGGACGCGGACATAAGAGGTTTTGGGTTCAGCCCGTTATGTATCTTGCGCGCGTCTCAAGGTCTTGACCATAGCCAATTTAGTCATTGGGCTTACTGTATGCCCAGGGTTTGTAATCATTGGGCCTGAGCCCAGGGTATGTATAGTGTGTATTGGGCCTAGTAGGCTTGTTATACATACTATACGTCATCAAGTCCCCCCAGTCTTGTATGTTCATTGCGTGCGGATATTGTCGCGTGCGGTGGATGTCAAGAGTTGAGTTTGACTAAGTGTTTTTTTGTCCCGTACCTTTTTCTTTTTTGTTTGAGAGTTGCTACGTCACCCAGTCCCCCTAGTCTAGTATACTTATTACATGCAGATATTGTCGCGTGCGGTAGGTATTTGCTAGACTCTGACCGGGACGTTTTATTTCCCCATGCTTTTTCACGCACCTTTTTTCTTTCTTTGAGAAGCGTTTCGTGCGACGTGGGTGCTTGTGGGCTTTTCGTTTTCTGCTTTGATTTGACATACTGCTCCACGCACCTCTTTTTTTATTTTTCATTTTGGCCGTTCATTCCATCTTTCTTTAGCGCGTGCATCATCTAGTTTTAGGTTTTCCTTCATTATAAATACAACTCCCATTTTTACCATTGCCGTTTCGTTGTGTCTTTTGAGAAAAGAAAAAAGTAACAAAATTTCTTCATCTGTCTGTCCTTGATCCACTCGTTATGGCTTTGATTGTTGATATAAAATGTAATACTCCTCCAGGGACGTTTGGTTCCTTCCTTAAGACTTACCATATTCCACCAGCGGTTCATCCGGAGCTTCCTGATCGCAAGTGTACGATGCATGAGTGCCCTTCTGGGAATATTGGCTTGTATACTTGCTTTTTTGATCTTGCCAATTTTCGCCTGTCCTTGTCTGTTTTTCTTGTTGACTTGATTGGGTATTATCGTATTAACATTTCTCAGCTTTCGGTTCTCGGCGCGTGCAGAGTTTCTCACTTTGAGATCTTGTGTCGTGCTCATAAAATTACTCCCACTGTTGCTCTGTTTCGTTGCTTTTATGTTAACTCGAAGTTTAGAGGGTGGTTTTCCTTTAGTAAACGCGATGGTGTGCCTGCCCTTTGCACTAAGACTCTTCATTATGTCAAGAATTGGAACGACCAATTTTCTGGCTCGATGCCTTTGCCTGTCCTATCTTGTTCCCGCGGCATTCTAGGAAGAACGTCTCTAAAGATCCTGTTCCTTTCCCCGACGAGTACAATGCTGACCATTTTGCTCTTCTTGTGGTCAATCCTTATCCCTTCTGGGCATTCCCTGAGCCCTTTCTTTGCTGGGTTGGCTTGAGCCGCCATTATACTTTGGATGAGGATGTGTACCCTGAGTTTCTTCTTGATAATCGAACTGGTGAGTTTCATTTGTTATATATATATATATATATATATATATATATATATATATATATATCCTTTTCCTTGTGTAGTGATGAGTTGGCCCAAGTATATTCAGTCTCTGGAGCCTTTGAAGGCCACGATGACCACACGTCCGCGTCATGAAGGTGAACCATCCATTATTGAAGTTGCTGTTCACCGTACAGTGCCACTTATCCCTATTGCTCCATCCCGTGCTGATGATGAGTTGGAGGCTGATGTTAATCTTCTTTTTGAGCCAGAAGATGCTAGTGTTGATACTGGTAGTAGATCATCTTTTGATGCTACAGGTTCTGATGATGGCCCCTCTTTCTCTGGTCCTTTGAAGAGAAAAGAGGGGCCTTTACCTAGTGTCTCGGGTCCATCCAGTAGTAACATTCCTGTTGGTGGCTTTCAAGCTTTGTTGAATAGTAGTATTTTGGAAGCTGAGCTAGGCTATACGGCCCCCCATACTGGGACTTTCATTACTTCTTCTATTTCCACCACCCCTGAGCGTGAGGTTGGATTTTCTGTTGGCTCTTCCTTCAGGCATCAACCTGATATTGGTTCTCCCGAAAGGTTGGTTATTTCTTCTGATTCTAGTACCGCTGCTGCTGGAGCTGAGGTAACTTCTTGTACCAGGTCCGAGAATGTTTTGGGTGTTGCTACCACTGCTACTACAACTGTTCCGGCTGTTATCCCTATATTGAAGAATGCTTCTCCTTTCTTCAGTTCGTCTTCCGATGGAGGGGCTAATCATGGTGCCGAAGATCTTGTTGGACCTTCTGTTGGTTAGCCTTTGACTAGTAATGCACAGGCTTCTGTTGGGTTTGACACCCTGTGCTCATAGGAGCGCTATCTTCCAGAGTGGAAAGTATTGAACGGATCCTTGCTTGACAATCCTTTGGACTGCCATGAGATTGTTGACGGGGTTGCTCCTCCAAAGTTTTCCTCCTTTCTTCGTGATATGAGCCACGACAATTTGCTTTCAGGTTTCGACATCCTGTTTTCTCGTCATTTGTGCTTCGGTTCTGAGCTGCGGATTCGTGCAGAGCGCTATCTGCAAGAGAAAGAGGAATTGTCCGCTAGGTGTGGCGTTCAAGCTGACTTGATTCATGGGTTGGAGTTCCAGTTGGCTCGGCTGAATCTTATGCTTCTGAGATATTGTCTCTTCGTGGCGAAGTATCATCTTTAGGGGCGGCTGACAAAGAAAATGAAGTGTTATGTGGCAAAATCAAGGAGCTGGAAGCTTTTTTTGTCGGTAAGGACATCGAGCTTGAACGGTTACGGTGTGCTAACTCTGCCCTTGAATCCCGCAACGCTAAACTTATTAAACAGGTTCTCTTTTGTTCTTTATTCTTCTTTCCGTTCTTTCTTCCCCCCCTTTTTATTAACCTCCGAATTTTGTCTTTGCTAGGTACAAGTTTTGGACAGTGAATGTTTGGGCCTCCGCCCTTGTGCTTCGGAACTGGTTTGTCTGAAGGATCTCTTCCTAAAGGTTGCCTTGCATTTAGAGGAAAGACTTTATCCGTTCTTGCTTACTGCTATGTCCGTTCGTCGTTGGTTATTGTCCGATGGCCTCAAGCTTGCCGTGTCTGGGTGTTGGAGTTGGCAAGGTTACCTGGACGCACTGGCTGATGCTATTAGCCGTGCTGTTGATAAAGGAATGCAAGAAGGGCTTGTTGCCGGACATTATCATGGTACGGCCGGTACGCCTCTTTCCCGTGTTGCGGCTCTTAATCCTTCTGGCAAGGCTAACTATGAAAATGCTCTTCAAGTACTCCGCGGTCTCCAGTTCCCTTTGCTATCTTCCTTAGAGGCTCTTAAGGATTCTTCTGTTGAGAACATCATGCATTTGCTTCATCCTGAGGTGTCCTCTGATGATTCATCCGTTGTTGATAAGTAGTTTTACTTGGAGCAGCTGGTCGTTCCTGCTTGTCTTTCTGGGAATTCTTCGACGAGTGAGTCTCCCCTCTCTGCTTTAATCCAAGGTTGTTTTGATAGAGCTAAAAAGGCGAGGGAAGGTTCCCTGCACGATTGGTTGGCTCTTGCAGATACTTGGTTTTCTTTTACTAGTCCTTCATGTATGGAGCCTTTAGTGGAATTAGTTCGTTTGTCCGTTCCTGAGGTATCGGATGTGCTTGAGCATGGTAGTGATGCAAGTGACTTTGGTGTGGATGCCTGTTCACATTCTGGGACGGGTCCGCTTGTGAACCCTTCCAATCAAGTGTAGTTCATTGTAATGATACTTTATGCTTTCTTATTGTTTGGCCTGCCGAAGCGCGGCACTTTTGTTTCTTTTTATGTAGGCAGTCTATTGTATGCATATTTCGTTTGTTTCGAAACTTTTTGCTATTTAATCTTCACACTTATGTGCCTATTATAATAGTCTTTTGTGAATACTTGTGGGTTATTCTCCCGATACTAGATTTGCATTACCTCTTACGTATCTTGAGGTAATTCGGAGGTTACTCAGCCTTTTGTTATTCAGAATAACATTGTATGGGTCATGCCCACATGTATGCCCGTCTTACTTACATAAGTTAATATAATTTTTTTGTTGCTGTTTTAGTTAAATGATTTAGAATTTTTTGAAAGTAAAAGCTAGTGAAGGTAGCTAAGCTTCACCTTTTTTCATTCAATCATAAAAACATTACAATATATAAAAAAGATAGATTGTAACATTAACCCTCCTTCACGGAATCCGCGAGGAACTGGTTGCTTACACTTGATGTATGTAACATCTCTTAAGATTGCAAACATTCCATGTCCGTGGGATTAGATTTCCCTCACGATCCTTCAGCTTGTATGCGCCCTTTCCTAGTGCTTCCGTGACTTCTTAGGGTCCTTCCCACTTGGGTCCTAGTTTTCCTCCTTCCTCGGCATGGCTTGCATCATTGTTTCAGTATACTAGGTCTCCTGGTTTAAAGCTTGTATTGCGGACCCTTGAGTTGTAATATTTTTCCATTTGTGCCTTGCTTTTTGCTTCGCGTATTGCTTCTTGTTCTCTTCTTTCTTCAAGGAGGTCTATGTGGCGTGTTATTAATTTAGATCATTGTTTCTGTGAGGTAAGCGTGATTGTATACCTTGCCTTCGACAGTATGGTCGATTCTATCCCTACAGGTGTTCCTCTTGTCACCTTCTATTGTGTCTTCTTTTGCTACTCGTGACCTTTACTTCAATCTGGAGGAACTTCTTTCTTCTCTTGTTCTTCGTTATGCGCTTCGTTTTTCGTTCCGTGTTACTTCCGCGGTCTCCAGTTCCTTTGCTATCTCCTTAGAGGCTCTTAAGATTCTTCTGTTGAGAACATCATGCATCTTGCTTCATCCTGAGGTGTCCTCTGATGATTCATCCGTTGTTGATAAGTAGTTTTATTGGAGCAGCTGGTCGTTCCTGCTTGTCTTTCTGGGAATTCTTCGACGAGTGAGTCTCCCCTCTCTGCTTTAATCCAAGGTTGTTTTGATAGAGCTAAAAAGGCGAGGGAAGGTTCCCTGCACGATTGGTTGGCTCTTGCAGATACTTGGTTTTCTTTTACTAGTCCTTCATGTATGGAGCCTTTAGTGGAATTAGTTCGTTTGTCCGTTCCTGAGGTATCGGATGTGCTTGAGCATGGTAGTGATGCAAGTGACTTTGGTGTGGATGCCTGTTCACATTCTGGGACGGGTCCGCTTGTGAACCCTTCCAATCAAGTGTAGTTCATTGTAATGATACTTTATGCTTTCTTATTGTTTGGCCTGCCGAAGCGCGGCACTTTTGTTTCTTTTTATGTAGGCAGTCTATTGTATGCATATTTCGTTTGTTTCGAAACTTTTTGCTATTTAATCTTCACACTTATGTGCCTATTATAATAGTCTTTTGTGAATACTTGTGGGTTATTCTCCCGATACTAGATTTGCATTACCTCTTACGTATCTTGAGGTAATTCGGAGGTTACTCAGCCTTTTGTTATTCAGAATAACATTGTATGGGTCATGCCCACATGTATGCCCGTCTTACTTACATAAGTTAATATAATTTTTTTGTTGCTGTTTTAGTTAAATGATTTAGAATTTTTTGAAAGTAAAAGCTAGTGAAGGTAGCTAAGCTTCACCTTTTTTCATTCAATCATAAAAACATTACAATATATAAAAAAGATAGATTGTAACATTAACCCTCCTTCACGGAATCCGCGAGGAACTGGTTGCTTACACTTGATGTATGTAACATCTCTTAAGATTGCAAACATTCCATGTCCGTGGGATTAGATTTCCCTCACGATCCTTCAGCTTGTATGCGCCCTTTCCTAGTGCTTCCGTGACTTCTTAGGGTCCTTCCCACTTGGGTCCTAGTTTTCCTCCTTCCTCGGCATGGCTTGCACATTGTTTCAGTATACTAGGTCTCCTGGTTTAAAGCTTGTATTGCGGACCCTTGAGTTGTAATATTTTTCCATTTGTGCCTTGCTTTTTGCTTCGCGTATTGCTTCTTGTTCTCTTCTTTCTTCAAGGAGGTCTAAGTTCATTTCCAGTGCTCATCGTTTTCTTCTATGTTATCTTCCACTGTTCTCCTTGTGGACATCCCTATCTTAGCTGGTATGACAGCTTCCGTTCCATATGTTAGTGCGAATGGAGTGTCTTTGTTACTAGATTTAATTATTGTGCGGTGTGCCCATAGGACGTGTGATAGTTCGTCAAGTCAATTTTTTCTTTTTCCTTCCAACCGGGCCTTTATTCCTTCCCCTAGGCTTCTGTTTGCTCTTTCTACCTGTCCATTTTCCTGTGGGTGTTTGACTGATGCAAAGTCTTGTTTAATATTCATTTTTTCACGCCATTCTTTAAATGGGTTGTCTAAGAATTATTTTCTATTGTAGGATATTATTTCTCCCGGAAGTCCAAATCGACATACTATATTCTCCCACACGAATTTTTTGATCTGGTTTCCTGTTATGGTAGCTACTGGCTTTGCTTCTATCCATTTTAGTGAAGTAGTCTATTGCTACTATGAGGAATCTGACTCTCCCAGGTCCTTCTGGAAAAGGTCATGCGATGTCAATTCCCCATTTATGGAACGACCATGAGGAAGTAATAGGCGTTAGTTTCTCCTGCGGGTGCTTTGGAACTAGCCTATGCACCTGACAGCTTTTGCATGCTTGGATTAGCTTTCGGGCATCACCGTGCATGGCAGGCCAGTAGTATCCGATACGCATGGCTCTGGCCACCACGGACCTTGTCCCTGCGTGCATGCCGCAAGACCCTTCATGAATTTCTCGCAACACGTAGTTAGCTTGAAGGGGCACGACGCACCGTAACCATGGTCCAAGAAAAGATTTCTTATTAAGTATCCCGTTGACCACTGCAAATCTTTGTGATTTTCTTTTAACTTCTCGTGCTCTCTTTTTTGCGGCCGGGAGTATCTCTTTTTTGAGGTATTCATATATTGGTGTCATCCACGTGTACCCCTCTTCTTCCGTGGTTGCCACAAGTGGCGTCTCTTCTATTGACTTTTGACTAAGCTCTTCCACTAATACCTGCTTTTTTAGATGTGCGAAGCTGGTAGAAGCCATTTTTCTTAGGGGCATCTACTTTTTTGTTTTCGCTCCTGGGCACTTGTTTGATTGAGAACATCCGAAAGTTTTTTAGAAGTTCCTTTACTTTCTCCAGGTATTGAATCATTCCTGATTCTTTTGCAATGTATGTTCCGTTGACTTGATTTGCCACCAGTTTTGAGTCTACGTTTGCTTGCAGGTTCTTGGCTCCCATTTTTTCTGTTATCCGTAACCCAACTATCAAGGCCTCATATTCGGCTTCGTTGTTTGTTGTGTTGAAACTGAACCTTAGAGCGTAAATAAACTCCGTCCCCTGGGGTCTGTTAGTATGGGACCTGCTCCGCAACCGTCTATGCAAGATGAACCGTCCGTGAATAGAACCCATGGTTGTGGAAGTTCCTCTTCTTCCGTTGGTTCATCTTCTTCATCATCCTTTGGACGCTCTACTATGAAGTCCGCTAGAATCTGTCTTTTTATGGATGTTCTTGGTCTCTACTGTATGTCGTACTCCCCCAATTCAATGCTCCATTTTTGTAATCTACCTGCAACTTCTGGTCTTTATAGTATTTGCTTGATTGGCTGGTCCGTGATGACTACTACCGTATGTGCTTGAAAATACCTTTTCAGTCGTTTTGTAGCGTGCACCAGAGATAAAACTAATTTTTCCATTGTTGTATAATTATTTCCGGTCCTCGTAGGGCTCGGCTCACAAAGTATACTGGCGTCTGTTTGCCTTCCCTTTCTGTCATCAGGACCGCACTGACCGCTTCTTTAACTGCTGCCAGGTATATTATCAGTTCTTCTTTTTCCTGAGGTGCTGTTAGCGTAGGGAGGTTTGCTATTGTCTTCTTCATCTGCTTAAAAGCTTCCTCCGCCTCTTGCGTCCATTGAAAGTCGCTCTTTTTTGTACATTTTTTAAGTGTTTTAAAGAATGGTAGTGACTATTCATCGGATTTAGCCAAGAATCTATTCAAACTTGCAAGTTTCCCATTCAGTCTTTGAACGTCTTTGAGGCATTTCGGATATGGGAGGTTTAGTACGGCCTCTGCTTTTTCTGGGCATACTTTTATTCCTTCAGTGTTTACTGTATACCCTAAGAACATTCCTTCCTCCATTCCGGAAGTGCACTTCTTGGGATTTAGCTTCATGTTTATTTCCCTTAACATTTTGAAAGTATCCGCTATGTCCTTTATTATTTCTTCCTCCGAGCGGATTTTGATTACCAAGTCGTCGACATATACTTCTAGGTTTCTACCAATTTGTTTGTGGAAAGCTTTGTCTACTAGCCGCTGGTATGTTGCTCCTGCGGTTTTTAGTTCGAACGACATCTTAGTGTAGCAAAATATTCCTTGGCCTGTGATGATGGCTGTTTTTTCCTCATCCTCTTTTGCCATCTGGATTTGGTGATAGCCTTCGTATGCATCTAGGAGGCATTTGAAATGGTATCCGCAAAGTGACTCAACTTTCCAATCTATCTCTGGTAACGGGTAACCATCTTTCAGACAAGCTTTATTAAGGTCCTTGAAGTCAACGCACATTCTCCAACTTCCATCATGCTTTGCTACCATTACCGGGTTGGCTAGCCAGCTGTGGTAATGTACTTCCTTCATGATTCCTGCGTCCACAAGTTTCTCTACTTCTTCTTGTATTGCTTTGCTCCTTTCCGGTGCTTGACCTCTTTTCTTTTGCCGTATTGGAGTATACCCTTCTCGTATATTAAGTTATGTTCTGCTATGTGCCTTGGAACACCTGTCATGTTGGCTGGGCACCAGGCGAATATATCTAAGTTCCGCTTCAGCAGGTCACATAGCTTCTTTCTTCCATCATCCGATAGGGTTGACCCAATGGCTATTGTTTGTTCTCGATGTTTTGGATGTATTGCCACGTGTATTCGCTTTTCAATTAGTTTTTCCATCACGGGTTGTGGTGTTGGTTCGGAAACCATGGTACATTCTAACGGGACCATTTTGCTACTGCAAATTGTGAGCACTCCGCCTTTTACCGGGATCTTTATCATTCTGTGAGCCATTGAAGGTACTGCCTGTATTTTTCGCACCCCCGACCTTCCTATAATCCCGTTATATGGCAATTGGGACCTTACCACCACGAAGTTCATCCATTCTGATGCAGAATGCTCATTGTCCCTGATTTTGGTTAACAACGATATCTGCCCAATTGGCCATATTACTTCTCCGCTGAACCCCATAAGGCGGGTTGTGGCAGGCACCATTTGCCTTTTTATCTAGGGCCGGAGCCTTTCGAAGCAATGTTTATATAGGACTTCCGATGCGGAACCTCCGTCAACATACATTCGGTGTATAAAGTGTCCACCTATCTCTGCCTCGATGACCATTGGTCTGTCATTTCCTTCTTCTTCCTTGAGTGATGGGAATGAAATGTTCTAGTTTGGGGAAAAGCTTTGTGTAGTTTTTTGTCTTATTACCCGATGCTGAAATTGCACCATTAGGATTTCAAGATGCTTATCTTTTCCTGACGTTTCCCCTTTTTTAGGTTCTTTGGACTGATTCTTGCCACTGTTTTGTTTAAGTTCCTTGATCACATTCGACATCTTTCCGGTTCTCAGCAGTTCTTCTATATGTCTTTTGAGGTGCATGCATTCGTCCGTGTTGTGTCCTACTTCTCCGTGGAACTCACAATATTTGTTGGCGTTTCTTTTCTCAATTGGTGTAAGCATTGGAGGAGGGGGTTTGAATTTTTCCTTTTCCAATGCCAATATTTCTTTGGGTGTTTTTGAAAGAAGGGTGAACCTATCCTGCTTCCGATCTGTCCGGAGTTGACTTCTGTATCCTCTTTTGAAGCCTTGCTTATGTCCGAACTCATGCGGCTTCCATTGCACTTGGGGTAGCATCCTCCTTTTTTCTTGATTGACAGCGGCTACCTCCCCACGGAGGAAAGATGCGGTTACCCTCATCATCTCGTCCACCGATTTGGGTATATTATCATGTAGTCTCTTAATCAACTCGGGATTAGTGATTCCATGCATAAAGCTTGAATCTTTTCACGAATTCTTCCGTGGTTTCTCCTTCCTTTTGTTTGATATGATGAAGCTCCACTGGATCCTTTATGCACTTCTTTTGCTGAAGGAAGTTTGACAAGAAAACTTCCTTTAGTTCGTCATAGCTGTCTACCGATTCCGGTAGGAGATCGTCGAACCACACCCTAGCAGATCTGGTGAGGGTAGAGTTGAACATGTGGCACCGTGTTGGCATAGCCCAACGTTCTACCTTTGCCGCTGCTTGAAAAATTTTGAGGTGATATTCTGGGTCTTCACTTCCATCATATGTCTTTACATTGGTAGGCATTCGCGTCTTCTTAGGCATGTCGAAATAGCGAATGCGTGGAGTGAACGGTTCAGTCTCCTTGCACACCCATGGCCTAGCTAAGTCGTCGTTCTCGACATCCGACTTTTGCCTCTTTGACCCGGAACTCCAGTGTCCATCTCCGTTGTCTTCACTTCCGGAGTGCCGATCGGTCCTTCGTGAGTATGTTCGACTACATTCGTATCCTCCAGAATAGGGTTCCGTTCATTGCGAAGAATAATGGTGGTGAGTGCCCCTGTCTTCTTCGGATCTGCAACGTTTAGTTTTCTCTGTGCTTCCGAAACACATGGAGACACTCTTTTCTCTGTTTCCAAGCCTTTAGAATGCACTTTTACGCAACCTTCTGAACACTTCTTCCTTTTCGGCGGCTTTCTTCCGCGGTGATCTGGATCGGCTGCGTCTTGGCTCGGAGTTTTCCCTCGTGTTCTGGCATTTTCGAGATTCTATCTTCTTTCTCAGATCCTTCCTTCGCGTCTGCTCTCCGGATTCGGATTGCTGTGATGGTTCGCTAAAGTCTAATCGGGTTTATACTGTTTCTCTAGCCTTGATTCTTCCTTCCTGTTTCCGAACTTTCTCTGTCACAATGGGTAAGATCTGTTCGTAGTACTTGTCACAGTACTTCTTGACGGTTGCACTGGATGCGGACCCATCAGATCCCTCCAGATCTATCGCGTTCTTCTTTCCTCCCTTATTCCGTACCACAGAAATTGGGGCGGGAGTAGGATCGGAACGATCTCTTTCGGTAGGCATTTTTTCTTTTTTGGAACGCAGTTGTGTACTGGGTCCCACGGATGGCGCCAACTTGTTAGTACAATTTGTGTGATGGGTGACAATAGATATGAATATAGCTTATCGGACTGGGCCAACAGGCTTTAATGAGTTGGTCTTGTACTAATTCAAGTAGTTTGAAAGAGATCCCTGCACAAGAAAGGTAAATCGTTAGTCTTACCGTGGGGACGGACCCCACGATTAGACTTCGGAATGAGAGTAAGTACACATTCTTGAGAGGGAAAGTAAGAGTATGTGTGTGTAATTATGAGAGAGAAAGTCGTACCTTGTACATTAGAGCCGATTTTATAGGCGAGGTTTACCGCTAGGGTTCCCTAGATACTCGCATGTAGTAGTTAGTCACCGGAGCCGGACCCTTGGCAGACAAGGGTTCCGTGTTAATTGCGGACGCGGACGTAAGAGGTCTAACGGTTGAGGGTTCAGCCCGTTATGTATCTTGCGCGCGTCTCAAGGTCTGGGCCATAGCCAATATAGTCATTGGGCTTACTGTAGGCCCAAGGTTTGTAATCATTAGGCCTGATCCCAGTGTATGTATAGTTTGTATTGGGCCTAGTAGGCCTGTTATACATACTATACATCATCAGGAACGTTGAAGTAAACGAACGTGTCATTATAAAACACTACATAGTGTACCCTATATGATGTACTTTATTATAAACTCGTATAAATGCGAATAACGATCATGAAACCTTTGATAATCACACGATAAAGGAAGCTTAACTTTAATTATAAACATATATGTTTGGAATTATTGGGTAAATTGCCGACACTTATCAATTAACCTATTTATATTACACAAATAGTTGTCGTCATTTCCTAATCTTTGACTAGCTTGAGTTTTGTCAGTATTTCTTGACTATATCGATATCTTCTTTTCTTTCGCGTGAGTTGTGCGTCGCATCTATGTTTCTTACCAGCACACGAAACGTTAAAACTAAACTTTTGAGACATTAATTATAAACTTTTGGGAATGATAATGGACTTTTGAAAGTAACGACATGAATGACCCATGAAAACTATGACACATCACTTTCTTATCAATTTCCTTATCATATGAGCCGTGTTTTAAGAATAATTGTATACGCATTAGGTTGTGTCACTCCTATTCTATCGTATTCATAGTACATTCATCTGGATGCCATGGAGATTAGCTTTATATGCCGGTCGTGTCAATAGTGGGTAAAGGGTTTTACCCCGGTAAATATATAACCAAAAATAATGTTAAGTACAAATGGAATGTGGCTGAAGTACCACATTAACCTCAAGCAAAAGCTTGATAAACTAGTGTTTATGACATGCCATAAACACAAAGGAACTAGCTATAGTACATCACCTAACTAGTCATAAACAAGTAAAAAACTTGTAACAAGCGAGCATCCCGCATCCAGCCAATCCACCAAGGGAGCAAGTAAACCCAGGAAGTCTGCCTCCTTAAAAACCCTTTCCAAGAAAAACCCAAAGGGAAAAACCTTGGAGTAGGGAAAAAGAGTACAACCGTTACCCGGCACTCCCTTGGTGAGAAATACAAATACTTGGAATCTTCCATTTATCAAGGATCAAACGAGACCGCGAGGTTAGCTTCTTGAACTTGAAAGTAACCAGCTTCAACCGAATAGTAGAGACAATGATGCTAACCACTTCAGCAACAGTAGACTTCTTTCTCTTGAAAATCCTAGTATTGCGTTCCAATCCAGATAAAGTATGTAGTAGCTGCGGTCATGTCAATAGTGAATAGTGCATTGTTGTGGCTAAGTTTCATAGCCCCTCTTTTCAAACGTTTTCATAACTCTTTTGGGGGAGAACACATGATGCTTTTAACCAACCATATTTGGATATGTGAATAGTATGTGAGAATGACTGTTGTTTGGAATATTTGATTTTGGATTGTGATCTTATGTGTTTATGTGAATGCAAACTATTTCTTGGACCTGCCACTACTCTTTTCAATTGCTAATGCATTGACTAGGAAAGGTTAGACATGCGACATTTGTCGACTTAGACTAGGGTAGCATCCCCATGCTATAACGTGATGCCTAGCTAAGAATAGACCGACCTAGACCAGGGTAGCTTGAGATCTAGGCCTTGCTACGACTCCGCTAGCTAGAGTCGCCCGAGGCCCTGCATTGAGATCTCAAACGTGTTATAGATTATTGATTGGATTAATTATTGATTGTAATGTGTATTATCTGTCTGCCTTAGTCGTGCATTGAAACTAAAATCTATCAGGTCCTACTACCATAGTTTGTAACTAATCTCTATGAACTCACCAGCGTAAGTTGACCTTTTTAACATGTGTTCTCAGGTTTAAGGCGATAGCTCACTATTGGAAGACGCTTGGCAAGGGGCATGGTCGTAGGCGACTCTGATGAATAACCGGAGACCGCTTTTATTATTTTTTTGGCCTATTTCCGCACTACTTTCATTAATGTAAACTTTATGTTTTCAAATAATGAATCTTAATCTAAATGGATGGAACAAAAACCATTCTTTGTACCTTATGTTGTGATACCAGGATAGTAACACCCAAAGGTTTGTATCCTTCCTGCTGGACCATATTTTCGGGGTGTTACAGATTGGTATCAGAGCCAAGGTTATAGAGAAATGGGTATATTTTCAAAACCTATACTATAACCACTTTTTCAAAAACTTAACCCTATGACCGCCACGTGCCTACCTGCCAAGCTAAAGCCTCATATATGACTTGTTTAACGATATAGATGATTGAGAACACATTAGACGAATTGATTAATGAGATAATTGATGAGATTTTTATGGCTTATTTGATGAATGGTTTGATTGGACACTTGTTGAATGTGTCCGTTGCTTGTAGATGACTTAAGTCTGCCTATCTTAGTAGTTCACTATAAGCATTCCACATGCTTATACACACACAGTAAGCATGTCCTCATGCTTACGCACACCCCATAAGCATTTCCATATGCTTATGCACGCCCTATAAGCATGTCCTCATGCTTATACACGCACAGAAAGCATGTCCTCATGCGTTTGCAGGCACTATACCTTTCACAGAGTGTGGAGTCCCAAACCTTGGATCTATAACACTTAGCTTGAATTAAGTAGTTTCCTTGGATAGTTCCAAAACAACAAAGAGAAAATTTTGTATGAATACACATAAGTATGCGAAATCTACTTTAATATACGTAGAAGGTTAAAGTAAACAAGCAAACACATAATGTAACAACCAATGCTTCAATATTATTAATCAATAATACGGATTCTCTCAAAGTATCAAGGTTACGCGATTTCCTTGCATAATCTCACCACTAGATTTAGAGCTTGCACGCTAGTACTAGCCGCGGGAATGACTTGGGATGTAGAAGACATGGTACTAGTATAACTAAGTCGGGGAGTCACGAACGAGACTTTTGTCTCGTGAACGTGAGTTCTATGGTTGGGTTTTGATGAACACGAGTCTAAAACGCATTTAAAACTAATAAAACATGTAAACTAGTGTGTTGGTATCGTGTGATGTGTCATGTTCTTGTGTTTTTGCATTTTTATCATTTTCTTATGTGTTCTTGGTCATAACTAGTTGATGGGTTATAATGGTTTTGATGATGTCGAAGGGTACATACTCTTTTTTTTTTGGGTAGAAGGGTTAATTCACCCCGGTAAAGTATATTACGCCAAAAAACATTGAAGTACAAAGGATGAGGGTGAATCCCTCATCTCAGTCCCTTGGGACACTTACAGACTCTTCTATAGGAATGCACATCATTCCTATAACTGACAATATAAGTGTGACATACCACACTTATAACTAAACATCAGACTACAATGATAAAAAGAATAAAACTACATGCACTTCAAGTAAAAATACTTGAATCTTCAAATCACCATAGTAGTCCAAACTTCCAGCGTCGTCCAAATATACAATATCATGGTCCTCAATCTGAAGTACTGCCCACAAGTTTCACACAACAGTTGGTGGGGGACTCTAAAACCACGGATAGAGCAGCAAGCTCAGAACTCGCTCCAAAGGTGTATGTTGAGATGCAAAACAGAACACCATTAAGAAAACCCATAAAATACGTATAAAACCAACGCACATCAACTCCATGATCATGTAATCAGCAAAAAGAGTCAGTTCACAAATTTCGCACAACGATTGATGGAAGACTCTAAAACCACGGATAGAGCAGCAAGCATAAAACTCGCTCCAACAGTGTGCGTTGAAATGCTAAACCAACAACCCCAATGTGATACCGAGCATAGTAAAAAGAACCAGGTTCAAAAGAACCACTTCCCTAGTGAGCACCCTGTCTTCAATGTCATCATTGCTTGACCCGCGAGTGACACCAACTTCCAGCTGCAACCGTAGCAAAACACGTCAAGAAAGGGTACATACTCTCTGTCACAATTTTGGGTCGAGACTTTCGGAAACCATTGTTTTGTTCTTGAGTATTGTCAAACAAGTGGTAGTCGATTTTTATTGATAATGGATTCATGTCCGCTAGTGTTATAATAATACGCGAAACCAGTAAGTGTTTTCAGATAATAAATTGGACTAACGTGTAATTGTTTGGTTAACGGTGAATCATTGGTACGTATCGGTTATTTAGAATTGGACGATATTTTAATTAATAGCCTTGATTGGATAACAAATTAATTGTGGTGATTTGGGTAATTAATAAGTTATTAACAAACATTAGATTTGATACTCGTTAATCGGTTATGTTTGGGAATTGAAAGAGTCAATTGGGTATGTTTGGTAGTTTGTTTAGATGGCAAAATTGATAGGAGATTGTTTGGAGGATTGACTGGAGTTGTGGGGTAGTTTAGTTTGGACTTAGTAATATATATGTCAACTTTGTGCAACGTCGGTGTTATCATGACTTTTTAGTCTCGATTGACCCCGACAACGCCGTAACATGGACTTTATTATTTATTGGACAATATGACGTGTAAAAGCTGCGAGTCATGACTCGGACTTGTGAGCTCAAAACGGATAATGACTCGACACTTATATCGAAACTTGACGAAATATGTATATGTAAACAAGTAAATGAAACTAGAAAATATAGATGATAAATGGTTTTTGTACTAAACATTCGATAACAAGACTCACCTTGTTATTCGACATTTTAACAAGGAACCAACGCCTAAAAAATGAAATGTTTTGTAATTAATGAGTCATTAAATGTTTCGAGGGAACTTTTATCGAAATGTACCATTTATGAGTATTTAATACTATTTATGTGTTGAGCGTGGGTTACGGATGACCTAACATTAATAGCGTCAATCCACGTGGATAGCGGACTTATTAGGTTGACGAATCTAATAAGTGCTCGCTATGTACATTGGATCACGTTATTAATGGGTGAATTATCCTTATGACTCGTTAGGATGTGACTGATTTTTGGGATAATAAGCGACATGAATAAATGGTTGAGTTTAACGAGTTGACAAACTCGATAAGATCTAACTATTTATTTCAGAACTTATTAAACTATAAAGATTATCGCTTGGACGTCTCATGGTGTCGTTATGAGTCGCATTGTGGTCATTTGAGTGCATTCATGGTGTCTTGTCAAGTCGATACCACACACACGATGATACCTAACGCTAGTAACTAAATGGTGAAACGAGATATTATTGAGTTAAGAAAAGGAACACATTTAGGGTAGATAATATTGAAGTTAGGAATATATATTAAGAATTGGTTATATTAATTGGTTGTACCTTGCTTGATCAAAATTCATTGAACCTCGAGTGAATATAGACTGATCACCTATATTCAGCCAGAGACAGTGGGACATCGACTGATCACCTATGTCCGTCTCAGAGGTGAATTTTGCGGTACTGTGAGTAGTTATAATAGAATTATGTATGGGTTAGAGAATTGGTTTTAAGAACGATGAGCTTTAGGTGGACTCACACACTCACACTCACCAAAAATCACGAAAGCCCGCACTCACACACGACACACTGGCATCGCAACACCTCTCGAACCGTAGTGTTTCTGACACCGCTATGCGTCTCCATTTATATGGAATTCCTGTTTGTCGCCATCGAGCATAGATCGCCGTAAGTCAAGTTAGACCCGATTGGCACCGTTTACATCCGAGTTGCTTATCGGCATAAGCCTCGTCGATCTCACTAGAGCATTTGGAATTGCGTTGGGCTATTTTGGATTAGGTTTTGATTTTTGGCTTTTGGGTTTTCGATTTTGTGATTTTGGATCTCGTTCTGAGTTTTGACTCATCATTTGGCCTCGAATTATCATTTGGCCTCGTTTCGTTGATAACCTTGTTAAAATCAACATTTGACCTCGAATCGGTATTCGACCTTGAATTGTTATTCAGCCTCGTTTTTTAGTAACCTTGTTGGAATTACCATTCCGCCTTGTTTCGTTAGTGATCTTGTTAGATTCGTCATTTAGCCTTGCTTCGTTGGTTATCCTGTTACCAACACTTCTACCTCAAGCCTGGTCTCGAATCGATTATTGTTAAACTTCTGAAACATTACCATTCACTCTATATTGATTCAAACGATGTTATCTAACTTGTGGGAAGTACTTCAGATTGAGGACCATGATATTGTATATTTGGATGACGCTGGAAGTTTGGACTACTATGGTGATTTGAAGATTCAAGTATTTTTACTTGAAGTGCATGTAGTTTTATTCTTTTTGTCATTGTAGTCTGATGTTTAGTTATAAGTGTGGTATGTCACACTTATATTGTCAGTTATAGGAATGATGTGCATTCCTATAGAAGAGTCTGTAAGTGTCCCAAGGGACTGAGATGAGGGATTCACCCTCATCCTTTGTACTTCAATGTTTTTTGGCGTAATATACTTTACCGGGGTGAATTAACCCTTTTACCCAAAAAAAAAAGATGTTATCTAGCTTATGTTGTTCATCTTTTTGAACCGATAATGTTTTGTCGACGTTGCTTCGAAAACAACTCTCAGTTAAGGTTGTACCTTACGTGTTGTTGGTGTTATACCTTATCCTCTGTTGAAGTGCCCCTATTGATAACGTTCTAACAACCAGTTTTAGTGAAGTTGTCACCGAGGTTATCCTGTAGATATTGTTTCGTTGATGTTGCTCTAGCAACGTTGAACTCTCGACATTGTTTTATCAACAATAGTCTGCTACGTCATACCACTAATTATGGTACTACCTACGCTATCCTATTGATGCTGTACCTTACACTCCATTGATGCGAAATTCTCTAGTATACCTACTTAGAGTCGTTAACGTTCCCTCGTATTTAAGATTTGGTTTGATATCAATCGGTAGTCGAACTTCTTTTGGAAATTATGATTTTGGAGTTGAATAATGAACCCTTCTGTGTTAAGTATTAAGTGCCCGAATGAGCCAATCGACTGATTGCGGTTAGTAAACAATACTCTCTTTAGGATTCGTACTTTCCGCCTCTAACCTAAGTATCGTGCTAAGTCGACCGACTGATTGCTAGTAGCAATCAATCATTTCTAACAGAGCCATACTCTGAACTTCCTAGACTTTCCGTCCAGTAGAAATTCCGTGCTCAACAGAAATCTTGAAATCCTAAGGAGTAACCTGAACCGCGTTCCTTTGGACAACCATCTAATCGTTATCTCGTCCTTCGAGAAACACCTGCTATCCGCTAGGTCCTCTTAACCGATCGATAAGCTACGCCGTAGTCGAAACCTTGGAAATAGATCTCGTGCCTACATCTGAGTGGTTTTTAGTAGTCTTACCTAACCTGTTCACCTCCTACTATTCAGTGTTAGCCTTAATAGTTTTTATTAGAAGTGATGGTCATTCATGTTTAGGAACTTTGTAACGTGTGTTAGATATCATGCTAGAATAGTCAACGGGCTCGTGGATTGGGCTAAGCTAATTGTCAATAAGTTAAGTTAAGCTAGCCTTTCTTCATGTGTTATCCAATACAAGTCCACGAGGCCCAAGCCAAAGCCCATTAGGGCATTTATGTATTGTACTATATAAACCCCTCAAAGTCTCATCTGAGGGGTGTGCTTGAATGTGTGTGTGTGTGTGTGTGTGTTTTCCTTTTTTTTGGGTAAAGGGGAGTAATCCTGCACCCTGGTAAATTATATTAACCAAAATATTGAAGTACAAAGGATGAGAGTGAGTCCCTCATCTCAGTCCCACAGGACACTTACATGCATAAACAACCAACAAAACCACTATATAAGAATGACATGCCATTCTTATAACTAATAACTAAAAAACAAACTACCTACAACGAGTATTCAAGCGGATATCAAATTGATCACAGATTGCTTGCAATTTATCAGGTAGGACCACTTGATTTTCATAGCCATCGTAATAATCTTCCATATCATCAAGGAAGCCTCCACCCGGTAGCATCTCCGGCATTAAAACTTCATCTTCATCCGAGTCTTCCGAACATGGTAATGGAGATTTACTATCACTTGAAAGAGCCTTTCGGGACAAAGAAAACTGCTCCCACAAACTTGCACTAGTACTTGTATTACCAACCGAATTTTCAATAGTAGTAGAAACCTTACCTCCCTCCAACGATTCAGTAGACGGGCTGTTAGAAATTGCAACATCTCCAACATCCTCCAAGTTACCAGAAGAAGAAGGAAGATCAATAACCTTATCCGCATCCATCCATTTCTCCAAATCACACTTGAGATCACCAATATTAATGTTATCATTAAAATAACCATGCTCATTATAGGGCTGAGATAAGTCATTAGTATTCACCAAAGGGGGATCAGAAACCAATGGAACATTAGGCTTTTCCACATTAGTGACCTTATTGGAACTCGGCTTAGAAACAGGCCTATAGATAAATGTAGCCTTAGGTTTAAAGAACCTAGACCCATGTTGCGAAATAGCAACCTTTTTCCCAGCCTTCGAACTGTGAACTTTCTCCTTAACGTTAACTTATGACCTCGAAACAACTTTTAGTTTCAAAACTTGACATGCCTCTACCTCATGACCAAAAATTTTGCAATGTGAACAGCGAGGAGGCCACCATTCGTACTCAACATCAATGTATTCCATATAATGGCCCTTACCATTATGCATAGGTATAGCAACTTCAATTGATTCCAAAACATCATGAACAGCAGATAACTCAATAAGACATCGTGCATAAGAATAGCGACCCCAAGGGTTATTACACATAGCATAAGTACCCTCATCCAATCTCATGAGTCGTCCAAGTCGTTCAGCAATCAAACTAATACCAGCTTTAGAGTATACAACCGCAGGTAAATTATGTAAACGCACCCACACCAGTACCTTCAAGATAGCCTCCTTAACCAATTTAGTATTAGCCACCCAATTATGTAAGAAGATGGGTTTTGATCGAATGAACCAAGGACCCCCTTCTAGCACCTTAAGCAAACCCTCCTGTGATGAAAATTGGAAAAAGAAAAAGCTACCACGTTGTATAGCTCGCTGGAAACCAAACTTATTCCACACATTCTTGACATAGTCTTCCACCAACGGAAACGCTAATCGTTGATCAGTAAAATAACCGTATAACGTATTAGAGAATTTTTTACACATATCATCAACAACGGTAATTGGGATAACAACTTTAGCACCAGGATTATTACTCACATTTGTTGAAAAAGACTCTTGTACCTTAGGATTATTAGTAATATTCGAAGTGTCCTCAAAAGGTGAACCAAAATCTGAATCAACAAAACTTTCACCATCATATCGTTTAGGTGTAGCACTAGGTGTTCTACCGTAACCAGATTGCCCTACCAATTCCACACCACCATCCGAGATCACATCAGCAGCAAGAGACCTGAAGACGCACCAGCTGACCCTAAGGAACCAGAACCCACCTCATTAGGAAGCGAAAAACTTCCTGTTTTACCCATCAGACCTGTACGCTTAAGGATTGACTTCAAAGGTTTTTCCACGTTAACAATAACATTGCCATCAATATTCTTAATCTTAGAAGCCAAACCAGAATTAGAAGAAGACTTCTTCCTATAAAGAAACCCAGATTCCATCTCTCTTTAAACCCACTTTCAGTTTCTTCGACTTGCAGCAATAACAAAGATCACACGTGTATTCAAAACAAACCTAGAACAGGTTACTTGCAAAAAGAAGGTTCCAAACCCTAACGAGTTTAGATTATCGTGAAGCACCAGAAAACAAACTTATATACGCATAAAAAGTGAAACCCTAAGGATCGTATACCTTCAAACCGTTTAACCAAAAGCTTGATTAAATCAATGCGCAATATGATGAAAAGATCGTTCCTTATATATGCTAAATAATCAGAATCGAATTTGAGAGCAGGATAATAAGGAAACAAAAAACACCCAAGGCGGTTAGTAAACCCTAAAAAACGATTCAACAATAATTGCCCCTTATCAAGAGATATAATCACCAATTCGATAACAACAATGATAAACACAAAGATCTATCAATAGCAGAATCAAATTCGTGATCAGAATTAATGGTTTTAGGGCAAAGAAAGTGAAAAAACGATTTAGGATAGTTAGGGAATAAAAATCGCCCCTAGAGAGAATAGTTAGGGTTTTCTCCTTACTCCAAGGTTTTTAATAAAAATTTTTTTACCTGCCTTAAAAGAGGTTGTCAAGATTCGAACCCTGATGGGTTGCGTGTGTTTTCCTTGGAATATACAACATATTGTGTTCATCTTTCTCTCTTCAGATACACGATTCATATATCAAGTCACCATCTTTCTCATCTTTGTTTCTTGTTTAGTATACGCATAATAGTGTGTTTGATTTATGTGTAAGGTGTGTACGCGTAAGGTTGGTGTAAAAGTGTGGTCCTACATTCAGCAAAATGGAAAGTATGGACGACCTTGCTCGTCCCTCCTCATATAATTATAGTAGTAATAGAGAATCCCTCTATCTTCTTTAAGGAGGTGAGAGAGTACTCATTCCTCTCCCTCTGGTATTGTGACTTCGCTCCTATGAGCTAGTCCTCGCTTTCAAACTCTAACTCCTTACCTTCCTTCCACTATGTAACTCCAATTGAAAAAAGGGAAATCCCCCTTGGTCCGTTTTCTCTATCTGAGATTCATTATGTTAGTACACGTCTGAACTTTCCTTCTCAACCTTCGACTTCTTCCAATCCTCTTTAAGGAGGAAGTGCGATCTGGAAACCTGAGTTAAACAAATAGAATCCTTCTTACGTAAAGAAAAACTGTGTGCATTAGGAAATGTTGATTTCTATCCTTTTCGAGTCGTAGCAATCGCCACACTCCCACGTTTCACCTATCACTACCTAGAGCCGAGAGCACAGGTCTGGATATGCTTACAGTGTATCATCTCCAGACTTATGGCCGAGGTAAAGAAACCATCCGAACGTTAGTAGAACACATCGCGTGTTCATCGAGTTTAGCAAAGGTTGGGACAGACACCTTCCATTGGCCAACTTCTCCTATAACCATACCTATCGCTTTAGTACTTCGAAGGCACCGTAAGAGACCCTCTATGGTCGTAAGTGCAGATACCAATTGTTGGGCATAAATGGAAACACCCAACTTACTAACCCCGAACCTATTCGAAATGATACCAAGGAAACCGTTCTAAGTTGAGATGGATATGCAAGCTGCTCCCAAACCGTTAGGGGACATAGACAACATAAACCTCTTGAATCCTCAAAGGTGACCTAGGTTAAGCTTAGAGATTCACCATAAGAATGAGTGAAGCATTTGGTAAACGTGAAAGCTTAACCTCGCTATATCGAACCTTCTGAAAACCCTTGCTTGGAGTGAGACCAGTAGCTCAAAGCCTTGAGCTACCATCAAGACTCAGTAGAGATCCCAACATTTTGTGCGTTATAGGAAGAAAGACTCGCCGATAAGGCAATCGTTATCCCTATGGGAAATCCTAATTTCTGAGCATTTAAACTTTGTTGACCTATGGTAATCGTGGACCATGAAATCGAGCGACTATAGTAAAGTCGCATTCCTATCTTCGAAACTCGTAGAAACTCACAATAAGATCCTAGATTCATGTAGGGAACGTTAAGATAAACCCTCGTGCTTATGCACTTACCCCTTCTAGACTTTAGCGAGTAACTTGAATTGAATCGCGAGGACACGATTCCTTATAAGGAGGTGAGGCTGTGACAACTCGTAAATTCCTTGTGCGTTGTAATAGGAGAAACATCGATTAGAGCGATCGTTCCGTCTAAGTTGAGATACGAGTCATATTATATATCGTTTTTATTGGAAATATTATTTGAAAGACATTGGCGTAAATCCTGGGTCGTGAATCCTTCGTTTGCTAGCTCAAACGAGTCCTGAACCTACTATATCGAAAGTTTTACAAAGTTTCATCTAGGGTCCCTTTAGAATGTTTCATTTCCGCCCTTGTGCTTTTGAGTGTACAAGTCTAGTCCCTACTGGTACTATATATACTCCCACTCCCTCACAATCTCTCATTTTCACCACCCACTTTCGCTCACTACAAAACACACACACAAATACTTCTCTCCTCTCTCTCTCTAAAATCCGGCCACCCAAACTAGGGTTCCGGCGCCGTCATAAATTCCGGCCAAAATTCCGGCTACCACCAATAATGACACCACCTATCTCAAACTGATAGATCGGGGTATTGTGACCTACGATTACGCATCGTATAAATTAGATTCTAATTGTTAGGGTTTCAAATAAAAACGAGCTCAAAGGGTCCTAGCTTGGTGGATACGAGTAGTTCTTCTCTCGTATTTCTTTCTCTCTCGGTAAACCCAACCAATTAATATTCTTTTATTTTGTTCCTAACCGATTATGTATATATTCGTATATATATATCTACTTTTCTGTTTTTTGACGTTTTGTATACAAATTCGTATTATATTCGTGGGTTAAAACAAATGAAAATGGTAAACAAACAAAAACATTTTAACAAGCCTCGTGTGTTGAACAAAACTGAAAAAAGGTCACGTATCATTGTGTTAGACTTGTTAGGATTAAGGGTTTTTCTTTGATTTGGACTTGGATTTTGGTCCAGTGGCGAGTTGACTCAGTGTTGGGTTGACTCAACGAGTCGAGTCAACTCATTAGAGTGTTTGTCATCTTGTTGGTTCTTGGGTAAAAGCTAATTCCTTGTGTAGTCGCAATTTCTATTTTGGATGTAAACCGGGTCGGGTTAGATCCGACAGAACCGGATCTAATATTATGATGGGTATATTAGTTTACTTCTTGAGTGGACATAGCGAGTCGGGTCGGGACAACCATGAGTCGGGTCGGATTAAACCTTGTGGGATTTTCATATTTATAATAATGTCTATGTCGTGATAATTCATTTTTTTGTTACTAAGTATTTACTTGGGATTTATCATTTGGTTTCGGGTTTGACCCGGATGTTCACGATAAACTTGTAAACTAAAGATACGATATGGGTAAATTCAATTACGAGCTCAATTTGATTAAGACCGATAAATGTTCATAAGTTGTAAAATATTGTTAATATAGTTTACGGAACGGATAAATGACAAATGGTAACAATGGAATAATTGGAAATATGGGTCGAGTCAATTATATATCTATATCTAATACTAGGGAAACGGTAAACTTGTAATATATATAAACTTAACGACGTAAATTATAACGATTTAACTACACAACTAGAACGGAATGAAACTATCGTGATATACGATATAAGACTTGATCGGATAATGAATAAGTTATATATAAACGGGATAAAACTATTAGATAAACGATATTAGACTAGCAAATAATGGGCAAGTTATTTATAATATGGCGTGATAAACATTTAAGAATCTAATATGTTATTAATAATTAATATCGTATATTACGTATACGTTATAGGAATCAATTACGTTATATAAATTAGAGTAACCTTTGATATACGAGTTATATTGATTATAAGATGCACTTTGTTAACCATTTTAAATTAACCAAGTACAATACATCGGACTCGGAAATGAGCTTGATATGTTTGATTTGAGATAAACCTAAATATACGATATTCACATTTTAACTAATAACAAGATGTTAATCTATATATTATCGGCGAATACCGGTTTTATTTAACTATAAACCTTTATGAGCTACGATGGTGATTAGTGTTTTATAAATACGAGTTAATTGTATAAACTTGTTGAGAACGATTATCTTGAGAAGAAAACTTATTAGCGTTATAATGGTTTGGGTACGTTGAAGTAAATGAGTGCGTCGTTATAAAATACTATATAGTGTACCCTATATGATGTACTTTATTATAAACTCGTATAAATGCGAATAACGATCATGAAACCTTTGATAATCACACGATAATGGAAGCTTAACTTTTAATTATAAACATATATGTTTGGGATTATTGGGTAAATTGCCGACACTTATCAATTAACCTATTTATATTACACAAATAGTTGTCGTCATTTCCTAGTCTTTGACTAGCTTGAGTTTTGTCAGTATTTCTTAACTATGTCGATGTCTTCTTTTCTTTCACGTGAGTTGTGCGTCACATCTATGTTTCATACCACCACATGAAACGTTAAAACTAAACTTTTGAGACATTAATTATAAACTTTTGGGAATGATAATGGACTTTTGAAAGTAACAACATGAATGACCCATCAAAACTACGACACATCACTTTCTATCGATTTCCTTATCTGTTACTACAAATAAACCGTAAAAATGTTTATTAATATTTAGCGATCTCTTTGTGTTTTGTTGATAACAAATATAATGTTATCATAAGTAAAATTATAAGGATACATGTTATTTTTGTAAAGCGTTTACATATAGTCATTTAATACAAATTGTTGTAATAAATCATTTGTTGTAATAGTTTATTAGGATGGGTAAAAACCACAACCCATGGAGCATATCCATAACCCATGGTATTGACCCATATCCATTTGACTAGATGCATTGCATCTATTAGATACATTGTATCTAATGAAATACCCATGGACCAACCCATAACCCATGACCCATGACCCATAACCAAAAAACCCATGGGCAAAGAGGAGCGTCCCACGGATCCCTGAAGTTACACTAGATGGTGGGCCAACCGACCGACCGAGTTGGGCTGGGCGTCCATGTCACAGAACCTTTCTCTAGCCAAGAATCCCATTATTGATCGAATCGAGGCGGATCCAATTCATTGGCAAATGAAAAATCTACCGTTTTCACACTCAGAAAAACCTAGAAAAGAGGAAGAGTCACTAAGACAAGAGCTAGGTAAGCAAGCAAGAAGGAGAGGCTAGAAAAGACAGGGGCTCTCCATCTCTAGGAACATTGTGTCCAGGATCTGGTAATCTAAAGCCTTCCCTTAAGGGAGGGATCAGTGGGATCCGTGCAACAGTGGCAAGTTTTTGCCTATAAATAGAGAGTCATTTCTTCATTTCTCTTCACCCCTCTTCTTACTAACTCTCTCATATATTCTTACACTCTTTTAACAAAAGATCACTTGATCTAGAGAGTTGTTCTTCTTTCTTCTATTGTGATTGTCATATAGGTCCTTCTCTTAGGCGAGATCATAAGCTTACTACAAGTCATCCAAGCAAGGGGTCCTTGATTAATTTGTTCCTCCACAAGATTTCTGTAGCAAAGATCTTGTACTTGATATTTCACATATTTGTTGTGTAATAGTCGTGTTGGTTTGGTCCTGCGTGTTACGAACTCGGTATTTAGCTGTGTACCAGAAAAAGGTGTAAGCAACGTTGTGAAGGCTTCTCCGCCAAGTTGAAGGAGGTTGTTGACATAGTGCTTGAACTTTCGAGTAGGTGACTCGGGGAGTGGAGTAGGGCAAGGAAGGTATCCTTGTAGCTGAACCACTATAAATCGGTTGTGTCATTTCTATCCCTTACTTTACTTTATTTACTTGCATTACTCTTAGATCTATACTTTATCTTCATCCATACGATTTCACATAACATCGAATATAAAGTTCTTAGAAACTAACTTAAAATCGGAAAAACTATTCAACCCCCCCCCCTTCTAGTTTTTCACAATTGGCATCATGAGCTAAGTTTATAAAAGTTTTAAAGTAAACCGTATTTTAAAAACTTTTCGATCACTATGGGTTCTGAAAATTACAAGGAAGGGCAATCCATGCAACGACCTCCACTACTTAAAACTAATGGTTTTATATATTGGAAAAATATATTTGAAACGTATGTGAAGTCTAAAGATATTGATCTTTGGTACATCATTGTTGAAGGCGATTTTGAAGCCACTACAAAAGATGAAAATGGAATTTTAGTTAACATACCTTGTGGAAAACTAAAAGGGGGGGTTGAATAGTTTTACCGATTAAAACTTGGTTTTAAACTATTTAGATCGACTTATGTCAATCTATTACACGTGTTGGATGTTGATAGACAAGCATATATGAGTATGTAATGAAAAGATAAGGAGTAAGAAGCACAAAACCACAACGCGAGTATTTATAGTGGTTCGGCTGCAAGGACACCTTCCTTGCCTTACTCAGTCCCCGAGTCACCTACTCGAGAGTTCGTAAGAACTACACGACACCAACTCCTTAGGGCGGAGAAGCCTTCATAACGTTGCCTACTCTTTTTCCGGTACTAGGCTAACCACCGGGTTCTTTCACCAAGGAGAACCACACCTACCACAACGTCGCCTACCCTTTATTCGGTACTAGGCTAAATACCGAGTTCCAT
>BPTQ01000009.1:179539115-179589940 GCA_019973895.1 Chrysanthemum seticuspe | reverse complement strand
TTTAATTAGTTCCTGGGGAACGAACCTACTGAACATCATTCGAATACTAGAGCGGATTCTCTTCCTGGATATACTCTTAGTGTTATCTTCTTTCTTCTTGTTGAGAGATCTAGTTCACTAGAAAACAATTTTCTCACATTCTTATATACTCTCTCAATCATTCTTCTCCCCACTTCTCTTTACTTCTTTACTGAGAGATAAATATCCGTTTTTGAACGGTGATAACGTGCCTAGGGTGCCTAGGGAGGGAATTCCCTAGGTAGATCACATTGAAGTCCCTAGGCACCCTGCGAGGAGAAACGGGTACCCAAAAAACCAATACCCAGTACCCAGTACCCAATACCCAACCAGGTACCCATAAAGTAATCTATGTTACATAGATTATCTACGTTACGTAGATCAGTTTACCTATACCCAGTTATGGTACCCGTAAAAACCACAACCCATGGAGCATATCCATAACCCATGGTATTGACCCATATCCATTTGACTAGATGCATTGCATCTATTAGATACATTGTATCTAATGAAATACCCATGGACCAACCCATAACCCATGACCCATGACCCATAACCAAAAAACCCATGGGCAAAGAGGAGCGTCCCACGGATCCCTGAAGTTACACTAGATGGATCCCTTAAGGGAGGGATCCGTGGGATCCGTGCAATAGTGGCAAGTTTTTGCCTATAAATAGAGAGTCATTTCTTCATTTCTCTTCACCCCTCTTCTTACTAACTCTCTCATATATTCTTACACTCTTTTAACAAAAGATCACTTGATCTAGAGAGTTGTTCTTCTTTCTTCTATTGTGATTCTCATATAGGTCCTTCTCTTAGGCGAGATCATAAGCTTACTACAAGTCATCCAAGCAAGGGGTCCTTGATTAATTTGTTCCTCCACAAGATTTCTGTAGCAAAGATCTTGTACTTGATATTTCACATATTTGTTGTGTAATAGTCGTGTTGGTTTGGTCCTGCGTGTTACGGACTCGGTATTTAGCTGTGTACCAGAAAAAGGTGTAAGCAACGTTGTGAAGGCTTCTCCGCCAAGTTGAAGGAGTTTGTTGACATAGTGCTTGAACTTTCGAGTAGGTGACTTGGGGAGTGGAGTAGGGCAAGGAAGGTATCCTTGTAGCCGAACCACTATAAATCGGTTGTGTCATTTCTACCCCTTACTTTACTTTATTTACTTGCATTACTCTTAGATCTATACTTTATCTTCATCCATACGATTTCACATAACATCGAATATAAAGTTCTTAGAAACTAACTTAAAATCGGAAAAACTATTCAACCCCCCCCCCCCTTCTAGTTTTTCACAATTGGCATCATGAGCTAAGTTTATAAAAGTTTTAAAGTAAACCGTATTTTAAAAACTTTTCGATCACTATGGGTTCTGAAAATTACAAGGAAGGGCAATCCATGCAACGACCTCCACTACTTAAAACTAATGGTTTTATATATTGGAAAAATATATTTGAAACGTATGTGAAGTCTAAAGATATTGATCTTTGGTACATCATTGTTGAAGGCGATTTTGAAGCCACTACAAAAGATGAAAATGGAATTTTAGTTAACATACCTTGTGGAAAACTAAAAGGGGGGGTTGAATAGTTTTACCGATTAAAATTTGGTTTTAAACTATTTAGATCGACTTATGTCAATCTATTACACGTGTTGGATGTTGATAGACAAGCATATATGAGTATGTAATGAAAAGATAAGGAGTAAGAAGCACAAAACCACAACGCGAGTATTTATAGTGGTTCGGCTGCAAGGACACCTTCCTTGCCTTACTCAGTCCCCGAGTCACCTACTCGAGAGTTCGTAAGAACTACACGACACCAACTCCTTAGGGCGGAGAAGCCTTCATAACGTTGCCTACTCTTTTTCCGGTACTAGGCTAACCACCGGGTTCTTTCACCAAGGAGAACCACACCTACCACAACGTCGCCTACCCTTTATTCGGTACTAGGCTAAATACCGAGTTCCATTACAATGGAGGAACTACTACCCAAACACTACACAACACCTAACCCCAAAGGAGATCTACTCCTTTTCACAACATCAACAAGGATATCAATATCCTTTGACCCAATACTAATCTATCTTATACATCGAATCACACCATATAGAATGTACACATTAGGCACCTTTAACTAATGCATTTTGACTTGATCTTCAAAGCACCTTTTACTAATTCCTTTGACTAGATCTTCAAGGCACTTTTCACTAATGCCTTTAGCCTTGACTTCTAAGCACCCTTCACTAGTGCTTTCAATACGGACGATCGACACCTTTCACTAATGTCTTTGTCTTGACTCTTTTAGGCACCTTTCACTAATGTCTTCAACACTACACTTCTTAAGAGCAAGAAAAGAACTATCAACAATAGAACTTCAATAGTCTTGATGATAACGAAGCATGGCAACTCATGGACCTGAGCTTGCTCGTCTTCAAAAGATGGTGATCTCGCCTTTAAGAGGAACCTAGGGAATCACACAAAAACAAAACTACATACATAGATCACTTGGATATGAGGTTAGAGAGTTTATAACTCAAAGAGAAAATATGTGAGAAAGGGGGTGAGAAACAATGAAGAAGTGGCTCACTATTTATAGAGGAAAAACATCTACTGTTCCACGGATCCCACGGATCCCTCACTTGAGGGAACCGTCCAGTGTAATACTGGGGATCCGTGGGACGCTCCCCTTTGCCCGTGGTTTTTGGGTCATGGGTCATGGGTTATGGATCATGGATATCAAGTAGATACAATATATCTATAAGATGCAATGTATCTAGTCCATGATACATGGATTAAAACTATGGGCCATGGATTGAAACCATGTATGACTAAAGCATGATGTCATGCAATGGGTTATGGGTCAAGATCCATGGGTATGGGTCATGAACTTTGGGTTGTACCCAACTACAATCAATGTATTTGGTCAATGGGTCAAATACTTAAGTTTCTACCTAATTGTATTACCCTTTATAATACATACTAGTTATGTATATATTTGCCCAATATGTAAACACTAGTTGTTGTACATATGTATTATTTTAAATCATAAAATCACTTATACTTGTTTTATTTTTTTATGTGAAAACGTAAGTGTGTTTGAAAACTATTGGCTCAAACCATTTACGTATTTTATTTGTTTCGTTAAATGATTTTACGTTTGTTATCGACAAAACATTAGAATATCGTAAAATATAAATAAACGTTTTTACAGCTTATTTGTATTAACAATCTCCCCCTTTTTGTTGATGACAAAACATAAAATTATTTTAAGGAAAAACTAAAATTCGTAAAGTTTGAATTTATAGTTTTTGCTTTCTTCTCCCCCTTTTTTTCGAAACGAAAAGAGCTTTGGAAAGGGAGTAACACATTGTTTTAAGAAAAACATGTGAATGAAAAAAAAATAGAGAGCAAGTGATGGGAAGGGTTCTCGTCTTAACTCCCCCTTGACGAGTCCATCCCTTTTGTGAGGGCGTAAAAAAAACTACTAAGCTAATGCATTGCAACTATGTTTGCAAAAGATTTCGTCTAAGTAACGAATATGCTCCCCCTTGATGATTGCAACTTTGCAAAGGGACGTCATGAAATGTAATCCTAATATTGCAAGTGATCTTGAAATGTAATGCTTTGACACAAAGCTCCCCCTTAGCTTAGGGTGTCAAAGTCTTCATGTGTTGAAAATCTACAAAACAAAGGTTAGAAGACAAGTATTTAATGCATAATTTCCTGCAAATAACACTCAAGTTAGTAGAAAACTAGTCTTCTGTTGCACGGATCCCACGGTTCCCTCCTTGGAGGGATCCGTGTAGGCAAAACGTAGGGATCCGTCTATCTGTAACTAAGATACAGAAAATGTGATGTACCAAGAAAAGGTTGGCATCAAAATGAGATATGAACTATACCAATAATCATATACTCCGAAATATAGCAAATATCATGTAATTTCATTTAATAAAACTATAGATATGATACACATGACTCTAAAAACTAAGAAAATGAACGATACATGACTTTGAGTTACTAGACTATCTAAGTCACGTTTGTTTAGGTTTAATCTCGTCGAAACGTTCGAGGAGGTGATAAAACATGAAACGTTGATCTTCCCGTACTTCATGTATCAAACTTTCAACATGTTGACAATGATAACAATCTTTGTCATGGCTAGGTAGTGGTGATGGAAGAAATGAAATTTCTTGATATGGAGGATCAAGTGAAGCGGGTTGAGGAGCCTCAAACGATGGAGGGATTGGTGGAGGCGCATTCGAAGATGGCTCGACCAAGAATGATGGTGGTGGTAGAGAGGTGTCAACTTCCATGTGGTCGGGTGGTTGACTTTAATAGTTTCTCATAATCCAAATGGGATTATTTGATGGTGATGGCGAAAAGGAAACCGGAGCTAGTGTTGACTCAACACCTTGATTTTGTTCCATTATTCCTCCTAATGAAGAGAGTGTTGCCGGTGGTGGAGGATGAGATGGCCTAGGAGGCAAATCCTCTAAATTATAGAGGTGTGATGATTAAAGTTGAGTGGTGAATGATAGGGCTCTAGGAACCAATGGTGATGGTTTGGTGGAAATAGGATTGTTTGGTTTAGGAGGTATGGTGGTGTTTGACATTGGTAGTTTTGTGGGAACTATCCTTTTAGGGATTAGTTTGAATGGTTGAGTTGGTGGAGGAGAAATCCTAGAATTTGTGGATTTAACCGGAGATGATTCGGTTGAAGAAATTTCGTGTACAACACGAGCAATTTTCTTGGGTGGTCCTTTGGTGGATGAGTTACCACTTCGAGCTTTTCTCATGATGAGATGATTCAAAGAAGTTTGTAAAGGTTTCTAAGTGCTGAAAATGAAGATGAAGATGATGACTTTAGGAGTTCTAACAATGTGGTTTAGGGTAAAGGGTTTTACCTCGGTAAATATATAACCAAAAAATAATGTTAAGTACAAATGGAATGTGGCTGAAGTACCACATTAACCTCAAGCAAAAGCTTGATAAACTAGTGTTTATGACATGCCATAAACACAAAGGACCTAGCTATATTACATCAACTAACTAGGCATAAACAAGTAAAAAAACTTGTAGCAAGCGAGCATCCCGCATCCAGCCAATCCACAAAGGGAGCAAGTTAACCCAGGAAGTCTGCCTCCTTAAAAACCCTTTCCAAGAAAAACCCAAAGGGAAAAACCTTGGAGTAGGGAAAAAGAGTACAACCCTTACCCGGCACTCCCTTCATGTGAAATACATATACATGGAATCTTCCATTTATCAAGGATCAAACGAGACCGCGAGGTTAGCTTCTTGAACTTGAAGGTAACCAGCTTCAACCGAATAGTAGAGACAATGATGCTAACCACTTCCGCAACAGTAGACTTCTTTCGCTTGAAAATTCTAGAATTGCGCTCCATCCAGATAAAGTATGTAGTAGCCGCAAGCAGTAACCGAGAAATGATGCTACCAACCGACCTCCCCTTAGATATAGGAATAAGAACAGTAACAATACTCTCCAAATAAGGCGGGACCGCATCCATGCCAGATAAAACCCGGACCTGAAACCAAACCTGCATAGAAAACTGGCACTCAAAAAATAGGTGAGAATGAGAATCCGAACCAATTCACAAAGCGGACATCTAATCGAGTCCAAGTCAACATTAGGACCAACATCCCATTGTCGCATCCTATCTTGAGTCTTCAACTTCTGCTTAATAGCGAGCCACAAGTGTATTGCATGCCTCGGGATACAATGAGAGAACCAAGGAACATTACACCAGTCAACCACATCAGCCCTAAGACGCAAAGAATCCCATGCACCCGAAACTGAAAAACCACAAAAATTACCATCCAACTTGCGCCATACTAATCCATCGATAGTATCATTAAGATTAGGGACCGGAATTACAGCTAACAATGGAAAACGAGATTGCCAGTCCACCGGCCATCGCCAACCACCATTAGCAATCAGATCACAAACCGAATCAGATAAATTAAAACCTGCCCGGGCAATATCTCTAGCAGTAAGCAAATCACGAATTGGGCTTAACGCACACCACCTATCAAACCAAACCGATGTGTCCTTTCCATTATTGATCTTATGCCAGATAAAAGAACGAATCTTTGGTCGAATCGCAAGAAGCTTGCGCCATCCCCAGCTAACATCCCCCAAACATGGGACATCCCAAAAGCTTCTCCCACGAAGTTTATAAGAATGAATCCATTGAACCCATAACGACTCTTTATGTGTCAAAATACTCCAAATGTGTGTAGTCATGAGGGCAATGTTAAAATCCTCCAAACGTCGAATACCAAGACCACCTTCTTTCTTTGGCTTACAAACAGATTCCCAAGCAACCTTAGCCTTTCCCTTTTTCATTTCTCCTTGACACCAAAGGAAACCCCTCATAAGCTGCTCTAACTCATGTATAATACGAGTAGGAAGAATAAATACTGAAGCCCAATACAGATGCATAGATGATAAAACAGACCTCACCAACTGAAGCCTACCCGCAAGAGATAAGAACTTATTACGCCAATCATTCACACGACCTTCCAACTTTTCAACAAGCACCTTACAGTCCCTATAAAGAAGTCTCGAAGATATAAGGGGAACCCCAAGATACCTGACAGGTAGAGAACCTTCTGCAAACGGCATAGACTGGAGAATAGCAGCTTTTATAGCATTTGGCACATTACAAAAGAAAGCTGTACTTTTAGGGATACTTGGGACAAGACCCGAAAAGTTCTTGAAATCCTCCAAAGCTTGCATAATGACATTAACAGAATCCTGATGGCCTCTAGCGAACAAGAAGAGGTCATCTGCAAAACAAAGGTTAATAATTCTCTGTTGTTCACACAAATGATGAAACTGAAAATCCACTGCATTAGAAACCTTTGTCTGCAATATAAGAGTTAAAACTTCCATAACCATAGTAAACAAATAGGGAGATAACGGGTCACCTTGTCGAAGACCCCGCTTACCTTTAAACCAGCCATGAAGATCACCATTAATACATATAGAATAAGATGTAGATGAGATACATACCATGACCCCGTCAACCATTTTTGCATGAAAACCAAACCCAATCAGAATAGCTTTAAGAAAAGCCCAATCAACCGTATCATATGCCTTCTGAATATCAACCTTAAACGCACATCTAGGAGGACCTCTCCCTCTATGATAATTCCGCATAAGCTCTTGGGTAAGTAATATATTATCAGATATACGACGACCAGGAACAAAGGCAGATTGATTAATACTAACCAACTGACCAAGGCCTTCTTTAATACAATTAGCAAGGATTTTGCTAATGCACTTATACATGATATTACAGCAAGAAATAGGCCTATAGTCATTAATCTTAGACGGGGTAGACACTTTAGGTATCAACGATATAATGGTATGATTAATCTCCTTAAGAAGCTTACCATTCATGAAGAAATCTCGAATAGCAGATATAACCTCAGCACCCACAATATCCCATGCTTTCTTAAAGAAAGCAGCCGTGTAACCATCGGGACCAGGAGCTTTATCATCCCCCATAGAAAATATAGCCTCCTTTATCTCCGCATCCGTGACATGACGAACCATCGAATTAGCCAATTGGTGTGAAAGAACATTAGAAAATATACCGTACTCATCAAATGGACTACAATTGCCTTCAATACCAAGAAACTGTTCATAATGAGCAACAAAAGCACCTGCAACCTGATGACCCTCATACAAGACATTGTTTGCATCTCTCACCAATTCAATTTGGTTACGGGCACATTTGCTTTTAAAAATATTACGAAAGTAAGCCGTATTAGAATCACCTGCATGAAGCCATTGAACTTTAGATTTCTGCTTTACAAACCGTTCTTCATCTAACGTAGCCTCCTTATATGCAAGAAGATAGTGAGCATGATCATCACGTAGGTCTGAATTAGACGGATCTGTATCAATAGCCTTTTGGACCTCATCTAACTCCTTCCGAATACTAACAACCCGCTCATGCAGATTACCCTGACTGTACAAAAGCTTACGAAAGGGAGATTTCAGCCCCTTTAAGCGTTGAACCACACGATACATAGCACAACCATGAACATTAAGATTCCATCCCGCAGTAACCGTATCAATAAACCCATCTTTGTGAACCAAGAAGTTAGAGAATTTGAACGGTTTAGGCTTAGGCTTGGTTAACTGGGGAATACGCAGGACACACGGAGAATGATCTGAAATACGATAAGGTTGAAATATAGCAAACGAACCTGGAAACAAGTCAGCAAATTTCAGATTGCCCATCACGCTATCAATTTTCTTCAATGTACCAAATGAGCCTGTTGGTTTCTGATTCCAAGTAAAGTGAAGACCAGTACAATTAAGATCCTCAACCTCCATTTTCTGAACACAATCTTTGAATTCGCGCATAGCAATGTCAGGAGCATAACTACCACATGAATGATCCTCCAATTTAAGAGCCGCATTAAAATCACCCAACAAAACCCAAGGCCTACTACGCATAAAGCCAGCATGGCTTACAAGATTGGACCAAAGGGCACGCCGATGAACATAGTAATTATCTGCATACACAAAAGAACAGAAAAATGTTTTGCTGTATGCCCGAGTATTTACCTGAACATGCATAACCTGGTTAGTTTGAGACATAATCATAACATCAACAATATCATAGTTCCAACCAAGAATAATACGGGACCCCTTATCACAAAGACTACCATTTGACGTCCACTTCCACCGACGACAAACATTACGACATGTATCATACACCACCGATGCATCAACATGAGATTCCAAGATAGCACATACACTAAGATTATTATCATTAACCACCTGTTTAACCTCTTTTTGTTTAGGGGAATGGTTCAAACCCCTTATATTCCAAGAGGCAATACTAAACATCAGGGACATTCAGAACAAGAGTGCTTGCCCCCGATTTGTCAAACAAATTACCAGTTTCATCATAAACATTAACAACCTCATCATCATCCGCCAAACCATTAGTCTCATCAACATCATCATAAGTAGCCAAAGAACCAAACGGGTTAGATGTAGTTATATTAGGAGCCAGAATTGGATTACTTACCATAGGTGAAGCATGAGCAGGTTGACTACCCTTAGTAGACACATCAGTCGGGTCATTAGATGTAGAGTTATTAGGTGGAGAAATATTACCTACCTGATTAGGTAAAGGACCCGTACTAGTACTAGCAACGCCTTGAGGGGGTTTGCTAGTGGAAGGAGTGTTAACAGCTTTGGGTCTATACTGCATATTTTTACCAACTGGAACCCCGTTAAAAACCGTACCACTTTTATTATCCTTAGCATTCTTCTTAGCTTTACCCTTTTTCCCAACTAGTTGAAACCCATCATTCCTATCCTCCACAACCGGTTCAGTCACAATTTTCTTAGGACAAGAATCAACAGAGTGGCCAAAAATCAAACAAACATCGCACCTAGGAGGTTTCCACTCATATTCCACCCTAATAGTTTCAGAAGAAAACCCAGGTCGATCCAAATATGGTACACCAATAGTAATAGATTCCTTAAAGGGGGCATGAGAGTCAATTTCAATTAAGCAACGGGCAAAACTACTCCTACCCCAAGATTCAACACACATAGAGCTAGTATAAGAATCAAGCATGATAGGCGTACCAATATATGTTGCAATAATACTAATACCATCTTCAAAAAATACCTGTAACGGAACATCATGAAGTTTAACCCATACCGGAATGCGAGTTAACTCCTCTTTCGTCAAACTAGTACTCATGGTCCACTTTTTAAGAATAATAGGACTATTCTTAATCATCCACGGACCTCCTTCATGAACAGCCTCGAAACCAACCTGAGAGTCAAACTTAAAGAAAAAGAAGCCTTTTGCATTCATCATGATCCGTTTTAAACCATACTTAGCCCAGTTGTTACGTGCAAAGTACTCAACCACAGGAAATGCAATACGCTTACCAATGAAGTATCCATACAAGGTATTATCTAATTTAGAACTAATATTTTGTACTACCTTAAGGGGAATGGACACGTCAACACCATTAAACAGATTATCAACTTGTAATGTACGAAAGTTAGATTTACCTTTAATATTTGTCGAATTCGCACCATTAGTAGCACCAACATAGGACTTAGTTGGTACATTAACCTAAAAACGATTTACAATTTTTCTCTATAGGACTTAGTTACTACAAGTGACTGGAACCTAAAAACGATTTTCTCTGGAGAAACATGCGATTCCCTAAAATTTTCACCTAACAATTTACAATCTGATCTTCTTTAATCTTTTATTGTTTTAATCTGCTCTTAGTTACCAATTACATTCGTGTATTGTGTAATTATTACAGGTTCTTGCGATTAACTGATTATAATGGTTTGGTTGGTGGTCGTTTTTTCATATTAGGGTTTTGTTGATTCTGATTTTTCCTTTATATTAATCTGCAATTATCTTCATGGGGTTCGATTAGATTACTTGCGCTTTTATTCATGCCTTAGCCTTTTCTAAGGCTCTCGTTTTGAAGATTGACGGTGTCCTTCTGGTTTCCTTTGTAGTCGGTTTGTTTAGGGTTTATAATTTGGTTGATTGGTGTTCGTTTTTTAGGTTTTCAAATCTGTTTCTTTGCTTACTATGGAGAACAAAGGTGTTGGGAATGTGGATGTGGAGGCATTAAAGGCTAGAATGCAACGGTTTAAAGATTTAGAAGCTGGGAATATGGGTGATACGATTCAGCCTAGGAGGGCGGTTAGGATTTTACAAAACCCTAATCTTAAAGACACTAGCGATTCAAGTCTCAACGCTGTTTCTAGGTCTGTTTTGGGTGCTGTAAATGACATGACTAATGATTCTATCATATCCACGTCGTTGGAAGCTGGTAATACGAGTGGAATGGGCAAAAATCTTGATGGTACTTCGTTTTGGGACATGGGTACTGTTGGTGGCATGTCCACATTAAGCTCACAAGAATATCCATCGCTTGAGGTTCATCTTGCGTCTAAACGAACTAATCTTCCTGTTTCGGGATTATCTAGCGAGCATGGTGGTATGGATATTGACAACAATGCAAGTTTACCTTCTGGTGATAACGTGAGTGTTGGTAGTCAAGGTGGGCGTATGCATGGGGTACAAACAAGTGGTCCTTCACCGACTGGGGATGAATCTACGCACGCTAGGCCTGTCCAAACTTCTAACAATGTGGTTTATAGAGCAAGGGATTTGGCAAGTGCATTCAAGACTTAAGCCACTAAAATTCATTGGAATGTGATGATTAGCATGCACAAGAGTCAACTTCAGAGTTGTACTGATCTAGGAACTTAATTAAGATGAGATGGAGTGTTCAAGTTAGCAAGATGAGCTTGACATGATTGTTTTAGCTAGAGTTGACATGAATCTGTCATACGGATCCCACGGTTCCCTTCAATGAGGGATCTGTCTAGGCTATTCCTAGGGATCCGTCTCTTAGCAGCTAGGAAAAGATAACAATGATGTTTGTAAGGTCCAAAGCCTATACCTTCTTAAGTGTTCCAGTCCATCTAAGTATCTTAAATGAAAGGGTACTTAAATGCTTTAAGGGCAATGAGTGATGTAGCTAATGATAGCTTTTCATGGAAGAAATTGGAACTTTTATGAGTACCAGCGAGTGACCAAGGATGACACTAAAGATGTGAGAGTGTCAAATGGAGCTAAATGATCCTAGAGACCAGATAGTAACTTAAGATAATGTTTTGGAAGATATCCTAAAAGCTTAAGATGGAAAAGCTAGAATTTGACCCATTTTGACCTATTTTAAGGTAAGGATGACTACAATACATTTGCTATCATTGAAAGGTTTCTAAAGCTAGATGTTTTAACATGTGAGGGATTATGTGTGAGTATAAGAGCGGAAGAGTAATGAGTTTTGGTGAGACGATAGATCTACAGGTGTTTTGAGTGTGATCTAAGTGAGTTATGCTGGTGAGTTTGATTGATCTTACGCTTAGTGTTTATTATTTGGTCGATCTTATCTGATTTGTGGACTGTTCAAGTGGTAATCAAAACGTTTGGTTTTGATTCATTATCTAATTGGTGAGTGCTCTTGCTGTTTGTGATGATGATTCTGCTTGTGGTTATTACATGATCCTTAGCGTGTTGTGAGGCAACTGTTTGTGCTAATATGGCTGTTAGTATGTTATAAGTGGGTTTTAGAGAGAGATGTAAGTCAAGTTTGAAGGTAATCTTGTTCAAAAACCTCTCATCCGTTTGAAGGTCATTATTTGATTCTTACTTTGATTGGCCTTGTGACACGTGCTATTCGAATCTTAATGGACATGTTTGCTGATTTTTACTTTGGTCTTGGGTTCGTATTAGCTGGAAGTTAGGGGTTATTACCCTATGATTATGTTCTATGCTCGGTATCTCATTGGGGTTTGGTTTAGCATCTCAACGCACACTTTTGGAGCGAGTTTATGCTTATCGGTGTTCTGGTTTAGCATCTCAACGTGGTTTTAGAGTTTTCCACCAATCGTTGTGCGAAATTTGTGAACTGATTCTTATTTGCTGATTACATGACCATGGAGTTGATGTGCGTTGGGTTTATACATATTTGTTGGTTATTCTTATTGGTGTTCTGGTTTGCATCTCAACATACACCTTTGGAGCGAGTTTTGAGCTTGCTGCTCTATCCGTGGTTTTAGAGTCCCTCACCAACCGTTGTGTGAAACTTGTAAGCAGTACTTCAATTTGAGGACCATGATATTGTATATTTGGGCGACGCTGGAAGTTTGGACTACTATGGTGACTTGAAGATTCAAGTATTTTTACTTGAAGTGCATTTATTTTTATTCTTTTTATCGTTGTAGTCTGATGTTTATTATAAGTGTGGTATGTCACACTTATATTGTAAGTTATAGGAATGATGTTGCATTCCTATAGGAGAGTCTGTAAGTGTCCTAAGGGACTGAGATGAGGGGATTCACCCTCATCCTTTGTACTTCAATGTTTTTGGCGTAATATATTTTACCGGGGTGAATTAACCCTTTTACCCAAAAAAAAGATCTAAGTGAGTTATGTGTGAGTACGAAAAAATTTACTCAACTTGATAAGGACTCAATTTGTCTTAAGGCACTATGTCTAGCTTAGTGTGAAGTGATCTAAGGACTTGTTTTGAAATACAATGATTGTAATTGCATTTTTGTTTGCCGGATCCCACGGTTCCCTAAGAGTAGGGATCCGTCTAGCACAAACTTTGGGATCCGTCTCTCTGCTAAGCAGAACCTTTACAAAAGGTATGCAAGGGTTGCATAATGCATCATATTTCAAAGTTAGGGTTTTTCTAAGAAGTTCTAACACTAGTGTAGTAGAGATATCAAAATGTTAGGTGTATTATTTCATGAAGGAAATTACATTACATTGATAACGCATGGATACTAAGGATTGACCCTATTTTGAAAGAAAGCTAAGTTCCTTGAGCGTTTTCGCTAGATGGATCATCAAATGGTTAATGAGTGTTCGCTGATTCGGGAATGAAGAAAGTCTTCATGAGAGATGTGTTTAGAGGTTCCATCATCTTGTTCACAAGTACGTACAACGGACTTTGAAATTGAGGATGGAAGTACATGATGTGATAATAAAGGCGTGTCAAGAACATTCCATAAGGGATTAGTTTGTTCTTAGAGCCTTGAAGATTTATAATTCGCCTTGCGAAGAAGTAGGCGAGATTGTATGGTTGTTGTGTTAGCAAACAATACATTATGTGAGCACAACAAGCGGGAAGGATTTCTCGATTTCCCCTAAGACTGCAAACATTTTCACATAGGATGAGTGCAAGAGCCTTGTACTCTTCTCGGATATCCTGTGTATAGATAATGTTTGGATCGAAGTAATGGGGTTTGCATATTATGCGATTCAAATCTTCTGGGAAAGGTATGTGTGAACAATATGGACTATTTTCTTCACGAAAGTTGAAGAGAGAATCAAGAGACCAATCTTTAGTGAAGGCACATTGTCCATGATTTGGAATTCGGAGGATGTGAGAAAATTGCCCAAGGGTTAAAACAAACTTTTGGTTTTTGATCCAAAACCAAAGAGATAGAGAGCGATCCTCGTTACGAACGAGTTCAACTTGACGGAAGAATTCCAATACAAACCTTGGACATATTTTCTCGTTTATTTCGAGAAGACATTCCAGTCCTATGGTTCGGAAGGAAGTATTGATACCTTCTTCGAATTGTAGAGGGGTGTCGACAATACGTCCTTCGTGGAAATGACAGGTTTCGAGATTATTGAACCCACGGACATGATTGCCAGGTGTGTTGGGCTCAAGAGAGATGTTAGGAATGTAGACGCTAGTGAGTAAAAAATAAAACTCATACTCATGCGACATAGCGAGACCTATAGGAAACAAGAGTTAATAGGATGTGACGTATTACGGGAAAACAATGATTACCTAACGTTTTTACAAGATGTTTATTAACAATGGTAACTCACTTAATGTTTGAAATTTTAGTGGAACATTTCTTTTTAGGAATAAAACGGTTTTTATTTTGCATGAAAAACTGCTAGTATACCTATAGGGATCCGTGGATCTGTAGTGACAGAAAAAGGTTTTGACGAAAAAGGGTTTTTGCATCTTATATGTTTATACAAAGGTACATTTTAGCCAATTTTTTTTACTATAGCAAGCATTGTTGGTTTCAAAAAGTGTCTCAAGATCAAAAAATTACGAGAGATAAAGCAAAAAAATGACAAACACATTATGAGCAATTAACTAGGTAAGCTAGAACATTAGTAATATTTCATTTCAATGCTAAGAACGATACAAAGGATTGGGTATATAACACCAATGTAGATTAACAATACAAAATATATGTCTCCATACAGGAACTTCATCATAGGAAACACGAGAGCGATGACTACAAGGGCGACGTAAACCATGTTGAAGAAGAACCTTCTTGATTTTGGTTTGAGATGAGATGAGATGAGGAGGAAGATGAAGTTTTGAATGAGATGTAATATTTGAAAGTAGAAGATTTGAAAAATGAGGATTTGGTGGAGTGGACATCGGAGGTGGTTTTTATAGGGAAAGAGGAATTTTTGAGATTTTTGTTTTGTTTTATTATTAGAAAGATATGATTTATGGATTAAATAAATTAAGACACTAATTTTATAAACCTCGACTTTAGACGAAAGAGTACCACGTATGCGAGAAAAAGTTTCTTAACGAAGCTACGTGTAATATATGAATATGCACAAAAGATAATCATATAGATTCCTATATAAGCATACTTATTCATTAATCTAATGTTATTTAGAGATAAGCGGAAAGTCATACCTTTAAAGCACTTAGGAATGTCTTTACAAATGACACAACAAATGTCAGAAGACAATTCCGGTTCCTTCGTGTTTAAGATACCTTCTTAGGGAAGGTAGTCTTGTTACCAAGCAATTCCTATGGCTTGGTAGGTATGAGATTTAACTAACCAACATGACAAAGAAGGTTAGTGCAATTAAATAAATAAAAAAAATGTTGTTATCTAATCAACATCCAAACATGGTGTTTGTTTTTGTAAAAGACCTTCTTTGTAGTTTTCAATTAAACACGGATCGTATCACGTTTTTAAATTACAATATACTTTAAGAAACTTGGTAACGAAGCTCTGATGCGAATTGTGGAAAACTAGAAGGGGATAGACAAGAATATATGAGTATGTAATGAATAGTTTTACCGATTAAAACTTGGTTTTAAACTATTTAGATCGACTTATGTCAATCTATTACACATGTGTGTTGGATGTTGATAGACAATAATATATGAGTATGTAATGAAAAGATAAGGAGTAAGAAGCATAAAACCACAACGCGAGTATTTATAGTTGTTCGGCTGCAAGGACACCTTCCTTGCCCTACTCCACTCCCCGAGTCACCTACTCGAGAGTTCGTAAACGCTACACGACACCAACTCCTTATGGCGGAGAAGCCTTCACAACGTTGCCTACTCTTTTTCCGGTACTAGGCTAACCACCGGGTTCTTTCAACAAGGAGAACCACACCTACCACAACGTCGCCTACCCTTTATTCGGTACTAGGCTAAATACCGAGTTCCATTACAATGGAGGAACTACTACCCAAACACTACACAACACCTAACCCCAAAGGAGATCTACTCCTTTTCACAACATCAACAAGGATATCAATATCCTTTGACCCAATACTAATCTATCTTCTACATCGAATCACACCATATCGAATGTACACATTAGGCACCTTTCACTAATGCCTTTTGACTTGATCTTCAAAGCACCTTTTACTAATGCCTTTGACCAGATCTTCAAGGCACTTTTCACTAATGCCTTTAGCCTTGACTTTTAAGCACCCTTCACTAGTGCTTTCAATACGGACGATTGACACCTTTCACTAATGTCTTCGTCTTGACTCTTTTAGACATCTTTCACTAATGTCTTCAACACTACACTTCTTAAGAGAAAGAAAAGAACTATCAAAAAGAGAACTTTAGTAGTCTTGATGATAACGAAGCATGGCAACTCATGGACTTGAGCTTGCTCGTCTTCAAAAGATGGTGATCTCGCCTTTAAGAGGAACATAAAGAATCACACAAAAACAAAACTACATACATAGATCACTTGGATCTGAGGTTAGAGAGTTTATAACTCAAACAGAAAATATGTGTGAAAGGGGGTGAGAAACAATGAAGAAATGCCTCACTATTATAGAGGAAAAACATCTACTGTTCCACGGATCCCACGGATCCCTCACTTGAGGGATCCGTCCAGTGTAATACTGGGGATCCGTGGGACGCTCCCCTTTACCCATGGTTTTTGGGTCATGGGTCATGGGTTATGGATCATGGATATCAAGTAGATACAATATATCTATAAGATGCAATGTATCTAGTCCATGGTACATGGATTAAAACTATGGGCTATGGATTAAAACCATTTATGACTAAAGCATGATGTCATGCAATGGGTTATGGGTCAAGATCCATGGGTATGGGTCATGAACTTTGGGTTGTACCCAACTACAATCAATGTATTTTGTCAATGGGTCAAATACTTAAGTTTCTACCCAATTGTATTACCCTTTATAATACAAACTAGTTATGTATATATTTGCCCAATATGTAAACACTAGTTGTTGTACATATGTATTATTTTAAATCATAAAATCACTTATACTTGTTTTAGTGTTTTATGTGAAAACGTAAGTGTGTTAGAAAACTATTGGCTTAAACCATTTACGTATTTTATTTGTTTCATTGAAATGATTTTACGTTTGTTATCGACAAAACATTAGAAGATCGTAAAATATAAATAAACGTTTTTACGGCTTATTTGTATTAACATACCTCATGATAAACTCACCGATGAAATTAAGAAAAAGCGTTCCAAAAATAGTGAAGCTAAAATGGTTTTATATAATGCTTTACCCAAAAAGGAATTTGAAAGAATCTCCATGCTTAAAACCTCTAAAGAAATTTGGAATTCTTTAGTTGTAACTCATCAAGGTAATCAACAAGTGAAAAACAATAAAATAGATTTATTTGTTCAATAATAAGAACAATTTTCAATATCGGATGAGGAAAGTATAGATCATTCTTTTGCTAACTTTAATACTATAATTACATATTTACAAGCACTTGATGAATCTTTCTCTAGCCGTAACCATGTTAGGAAATATCTAAGGGCACTTCCATCCAAGTGGAGATCTAAGGTGACGGCAATCGAAGAATCAAAAGACTTGACAATCCTCACCCTTGATGAACTCATAGGCAACTTAAAGGTCTATCAGCTTGTCCTTGCTAAGGATTCTGAAGCCTCAAAAGTGAAAGAGAAGCACAAATAACTTTCCCTTAAAGCCAAGAAGGTCTCAAGCGATGAAGAGGACTCCTCTTCGGATAGTGATGACGAGGAGTATGCCATGGCGGTAAGGGACTTCAAAAAGTTCTTTAGAAAGAAGGGAAGATACGTCAAACAATCATATGACGACAAGAAAGGATTCCGGAAAAGCAAAGAGGACGAGAAGCCAAGGGATGATCGCGCTTGCTTTAAATGTGGGGACCCAAACCACTTTATTAGTAAGTGTCCCAAACGCGATGATCAAAAGGCATTTGTGAGCGGTTCGTGGGGAATGAGCGAGGAGGAGGATGAAGAAATTTGTCTCATGGCAAATGACGACGTATGTCACGAATACTATAGTAGCTCATCTTTAGATGATGATTCATTTCATAATGAATATGATAAACTTTGCAAAATTAGTTTAAAAGTAATCAACAAAAATAAGTTTTTGAAAAATCAAAAGCAACGTTTAGAAAAGGAAGTCATAGATCTAAAGGCAAAATTAAAACGTCTAGAAAAGGGGAAGATAGCAAGTGGCGAATGTGAACTTCGCGTTCAACTTCAAACACTAGCTGATCATCTAGACTCTAAGATTGCTAGAATGAACACTAAAACCTTAGATATGATATTGCATAGTGTTAAAACAAGAAATAATAAAAAAGGTCTAGGTTTTCAGGAACTTAATGCGTTAACTAGTGAAAACAAAGAAACATAATTCGTAAATGCACTAGAAAAACAAACCACTGTAGTCACGAATCCCACGGATCCCACAAACATGGAACCGACTAGTGTACAGCCAGGGATCTGTGGGTCTGCTGAAGCAAACAGTGGTAATAATGTAGCTTCCTCTTCTAGAACTGATTTTGTTATTGTTAATAAGAAGAAACCAACTCATGTTACCATTAGACAACCACCTCCAAGATATAATCAAAGCTTTATAAGAAACAAAGGTCCATCATTTTCAAAACCAAACACATCTAGGAGACCTAATAATGTTTATCCAAGAAGTAACCATCAAATGGGATGGAATCCAAATATGCAAAATGGTTTTCCATTTCAAAACTTTGCACCATGGAATGCATATTCACCTTATCCATACATGTCTAACATGAAAGGAATGTTTAACACTAATGGACCCATGAACAAATGGGGACCAAACTTTTGAGTTAATTGTTTTCTTAGGTGTGCTTAAAGGTCGACCTAGATCCGGATGAGTGGATCAAGGATAGCGGGTGCATGAGGCACATGACCGGCAATAAAGATTTATTCTCCACATATGAATCCTTCAATGGAGGAAATGTGGTATTTGGAAATAGCAAAAGCAAAATCATCGGTAAAGGTACGATTTCTAACAAATCTCTATCCCTTTTCAGTAGGGGTTTCTCATGAATTACTGATCCTTCGACTTTGTTTCTACTTTGATATTCCATTGCTATGATACCTTTGCTATTGACCCTCTGATATTGAACCATTACTATTGACCCCTCTGTTATTGAACCTATGTTATTGAACCTCTGTTATTGAACCTCTGTTACTAGACCTGTATTACTGAACCTTTGATACTGAACCTTTGATATTGGACTTTGATATTGGATTATTGCTATGAACCTTTGAATTGTGAACTACTGATATTGAACCTCGATTATGATGACTCACCTATTGTATACTGTGGACCTTTTACCTTGACCTGTCAGTTTGATACCCGAGCCGTTATACTAGGCATGGGGGTTCCATGTCCGTGTCATTGATGCACCAATGGGATGACTATATTGTGGTTGAGTGATGTTCCACACCGTCCCTTTCTGTTATCTGATTATGCCCACTTGGATGTATAGTGTATGGCCACTATTGTCTGCAGGGGCGTATGGATGCATCCTATATTTGATTTGTTATTTAATATGTTATGATTTGTCTGGTGAATGATGTCGTGTGCAATACGCGTCTTCAGAATCTGGGAGCTGATCACTCCATGTCTGTTATGTCTGCTATGGTTACTATTGGTTACTACTGGGCTACTATTGCCACTATTGATATGATTGTATTGTCTGTTGGCTCGTGGTGGATTACTGACCTTTCCTTTTAAGGACTCTATACCTTTGACATACCATATATATTGTCTGACTGTCCTTACCTTGTTCTCTGTTCAGTTTCATTATTATTATATCGTTATATCTGTTCACTGGGCTTTTTAAGCTCAGCCACATTTCTTTTCCTCCGGCAGGTACATAAGCTAGGAGCTGGGGATTGTTTGGGTTGAGAGATGAGCTGATATAGAGACCATGCCTAGTCATCTTAGACTTTAATATTTTCTGATATTGTTATACTTGGTTATCATATTTCTATTTTGGAATTCTTTGAATTTATGTATTGTTAAGTCATGTTGACTTGATTTTTCCTTTGTTTATTTGAATAATATTTTTCGCTGTTTGATTTATGTCCATTGTGAATGCTTTGATATGACACCATACTGTGATACTTCTACCCTTATCGAGTTGGAGGTGTTACAATTATGGTATCAGAGCCCAGGTTTACAACTTGTAGTCAGGACCTGTGACATATCGACCCTAGGATTTAACCCGTAGAGCTTAGGTTTAACTTGTGAGGATTTGGGTAGACTATAGGTTTCGTTCTCGTCATTTCCGTCCATGCTTTTCATCTTATTTTCTGATCTCTGCTAATTGTTTTGATGATCGTTCAGATGGTGGCTACACGCAGAAACGGTGAGGCTGGTGGGGCCGAACCCCCCAACTTTGAAGCCATGATAGCCGATTCTCTGGCTAACGTCCTTCCTAATATCATTGCTCAGTTGGTCACTACCGTCACCAACAATATCAGAAACAGTGCTAGCTCTTCAGGCGGAGGTGGTGGTGATGCTGCCAACCCACCCACTCCAATTCATCTCTGGATTGAGCGTTTCAACAAGCTCGAGCCTATTCCTTTTAGCTCTGCTGCTATACCTACTGAGGCGGAAGATTGGGTAACACACATGGAAAAGTTGTTTAACGTTTTGGGTTGTGCAGATGAGTTCAAGACCAAGCTTGCTACTTTTTAGCTAGAGGGCGACGCTCTCAACTGGTGGAAGGCGTACCTCTTAGCCAAGGAGGAAAATTTCATTGATACCTGCACTTGGAACATCTTTCGCGAGATATTCTACAAGCAGTACTTTCTAGAGTCCGAACAGCAGCGTTATGAGCGGGACTATAACGTGGTCTATCAGCTGGACAGGGAGAATTCTCATGAGTATATTCAGAGGTTTATGAGGCTAGAAGGTTTTGTTGGGACTATTGCAGGGGATGCGAGGGGACAAGCTTGACATTTTGATGCAGGTTTTACTGACTAGGTTTTAATATTTTTATAGTCTCGTTATACCTATGGTCTACCCTAATGTACTAACAGGCAGTGTACCCGGTCGTGTGTAGTTTAGTATTCAGTAAAACCGAGGTCGTCCCAAGAGCTATGTGTGTTGGATAATTACTAAGTCTTGGTGTCATAGATTTTAATAATGATTTCGATAAGGAATTAATTAATTAACTACTAAAGCAGATAAAAGGCAAAGGTTTAATCAATAGAGGAGAGTGGTGCTAACCTAGTTAATCCTCCTAGCTAGTAATGTCTACATCTACTTACTTCCAATTACTTCAGGTGGGGTCAAATTCGAGAGGACAGTATTTTGTCAATTCGCCCTAACCTATCAGCGAAGATGCCACCACTGGAGAAGTCAGGTGTCCCTTCATAAGTCCAGTTGTTCTTGGTCCCCTAAGCCAAGTCATTAAGTACCGCTACATGCTAGATTTATAATAGTGAGTGCCCGGGCGTTAGCAACTTAAACACTCACCCCCTAATTCTTAAGTTCATCCAAACGGTAGGTGATCAGTTGGTCAAATCGCACAAGTAGAAAGGGTCGTCAGTTGGTCATAACTTACCCTTCCCATCTCAGTCTACTCACTTAGGGTCAGTTGGTCATATCTCAGAAGCAACTAGCCTTTACCGCCATTCAAAACCACCGAAACAAGGGTAGCTACCAATAAACTATGCATGCATACACTTAGAAATAATTATACGGAAGTAATGTAAACGCAAACAAAGCAATTAAGGAATCATAACTAGGCCAGCACCAAGAGGTACTTAGCCGCTCATATTAACCATACAAATCAATTCAATATTCAAATTTACGAAATACATGAATAGAAAGTAAAGAAAAGATAAAATGCTAATGCTTATCGTAGAGGAGTGATTTTTCCCTTGGAGACAGCTCTGTATGCTCCTCTAGACCTGCCTTTGGCTTCTTCCCACGTTCTTTGGTTGTGATGTGTGGAATGGGATGCTTTGAAATGCTGGAAATCGTGGGGTATTTATAGGCCAGATTTGGGTTACGGCGTAACTAATATAATAGTTACGCTGTAATCTTCAATTTCTTCGTAATTTGCACTAGATCTGCTGGTTACGGAGTAACCTTATAAGTGGTTACGCCGTATATTCAATATTACTTGGTTACACCGTAGTTGATGAAATAGTTACGGCGTAGTTATCAGCGGCGTGGAACCTCATTTGACCTAATAAGTTACGTCGTAGTCTTTAGAGGGAGTTACGCCGTAATCTTCTAATCAGTTGGCTTTCTGAGTCACGCTTTAGTTACGGCGTAATGTGAGAGATAAGTTACGCCGTAACATCTTCAAAGTCAGCATACTATGATAAATCTTTGATATTTCTCCAATTCCGCGTCTCTTTAGCTCCAATGCTCTTAATTTACCTGAAAGTGGAAAACAATAGAAAACAAGCGTAAATCCATATAAATGATATAAATTACAAGCATTATTGAGGGAAATTGACACTTAATATTCATGACTATTTGATGTTATCAAATATCCCCTCACTTGAACTCTACTTGCCCTCAAGTAGACCTTATTAGAAAGATTCCTAAAAAGATATCTCCCATAACCTGGAAAATATAAGTTTACAAATCCCTTATGCTAGAATAAAACAAATCCGAACACCTCACGAAATAGGAACGAAACACTCAAATCTCTCAACTATTTTAAGTGTCAATTTCGGGGTGATCACTCAATCGCACAGTCATAGCATGTATTCTATGGTTGGGGGTTACACAAATCTCCACTACTAGAGTTAAGGGCTAAACAATTCTCGAAGGCAATATGGGTAGACACAACAAAGGTTAAGGGGGGTGACTCGTCATTACTAACATGTCATGGCGAAGTGGACAAAATCAATGATACATGACCAAATCCATGGCCAAGACACCAAAGATTGCTCGCTGCATCACCTAGACACGCTTCCTAACTAAAGGGTAGGATAAGACATGGGAAGTATAAATGGTGTAAAATAAAAATCAAGTAGGTAGTCTAAATCTATAACCAAGTCATCACCACTTACCGTTCGCCCAAAGTTCAAGTTTTGAAGTCAAGAAACCGGATCATGAAATACTAGGTAGATGTGTCAATAGAGGACGTCATGATGGGCACACTACCTTTTTTCCAACTGTTGGCATAATTACCAACTCCAATCTTCGAATCTGACCGAGGTGGCCTCCTCGATACTAAATCTATAAAGCTCATAACATAGTGCTTATAACAATGCATTTTACAATAACTAAATAACATAACAATTTTTATTTCATAACTATAATAACTAAACAGAATATCCCCCCACTTGAGATGAATAATGGGAATTCGGGGGGTCTTCAATGATCTTTAGGAATATGTCATCGACGAAAGCGTGATTTCCGAACCTTTCCACGAACCTTGAACTTAGGCAAATGATGACTTCCCAATCACAAATAAAGACTACAGGGTAGGCTAAGGTGTATAGGTGTATCAAAACAATATAGTGGGTTAACAAAATAAAAGGAATGGCTCAGAAGGGTGTATCTAGGGGTATCTTGCACTAAAGGTGAGTGCAACAAAAGGGTTTCACATGGGGGTCGAGAAGTCGAGGTGAGTAATCGATAGACACACAATGGTAGGCTATTTGGGTGATAATCCTATATTGCCTTCTTAAACTGAAAAGTCCAAATACATCGAGCTAACTCAACATACCTCGTCTATGGTCTCGAAATGATGCAAAGGCCAAGTTCTAAAGTTTACAAGCTACCGGCACACTCATAATTTGGTGGATTTGGGGTAAAATATTGGAAACGGATAAGGCTAATCTCACCATATATATCAAGGGTTGTATGTGCTCGGCTAAGGTCTAATCTAGTTAGGTTAAGAAAAACATGCTTAAATTTTAAAAATGGCATAATTTTTCAAAATAAACTAGAAAACGAGGGAAAAATAAAGTTCAAGAGATAATTCTACTCCCGCTCCCCCACTTGAATTGTACAAAGTCCCTTTTGTACTAAGAGTTTTTTTGGGTAAAGGGGAGTAATCCTGCACCCTGGTAAAGTTTATTAACCAAAAAAAGTTTAAGTACAACGGATGAGAGTGAATCTCTCACCACGGCCCGTTACATGGGCAACAGACACACACTAAAAGTGCAATTAACCAAAATAATTACATAAGAAAGACATGCCAATCTTATGAACTATCAAACAACCAAATTTATTTCCTACCACGTCCTAAGAGACTAACATCATACATCACACATATCCTCCAAGTGTCTCGGTAGATCATACACTTGCTCAGTATACTCATCAAAATCTTCAAGATCAAAACCCCCACCACCCCCAGAAGCCAAAAATGACGCCATAGGGTTATCTGGCTCCAAAACCTCATCCTCTTCACTGTCAGAACATGTCACATTCCCGACTTTAGAAAACAGATTACTAACCTTTGTAGCAGAAGAAATCACAGTCTCCGGAGGCTTAGAAGCCGCACCAATATCAACACGAGAGTCCATCCCCCGAGAGCCATCAATACCTGCTTCCTTAGTAGTACCAGAAGACTTCCAGTCTTCGCCTCGTCAGTAGTAAAATCAACCACCGTACTTGGGATACCCGATTCATCTTGCACCTCAAGAGTCCCAAAAGAGTTAGAAGTAGTAATAGGTGTACCTTTAGCATTACCACTAACAGCTTCTGGTGTCTTCGTCTTTGCAACATATACCTGCTTCCTAGGTGCAAATCTAGGACCTTTACCCATATTAATACCACTAGACATCTTCATACCTTTGGGTTTGGCCTTACGATTCTGCACCACCTTAAAACCATCATTAGGTTCTTCCAAATTCGAGGTGGGAGCAACATCATTATGCTCCTTAACACTCTTAGGACAACCATCAGTAACATGCCCAAACACTTTGCATTCCGCACAATGTGGAGGCTTCCATTCATATTCCACCTTGATACTTGCCGTGGATAAATCCACTATCGTCCTCTTTAGGGATCGCCATAGTCACCACATGTTTAAGCTCAGAATCTGATGATAATTCCACAAGAGCACGTGCAAAACTTATGCGACCCCATGAATCAACACACATGGAACTAGTAAAAGCATCTAGCATAATCGGCTTACCCACCTGAGTAGCAATAAGGCTCAACCCGTCTTCCGAATATGCAAGTAACGGCACGTTATGCAATTTAATCCATACGGGCACTTTAGTAACCTCACTCTTGGACAATAGCACGTCAGGAGTCCATTTCGTGAGAATGATTTTGTACTAAGAGTTAAATAAAGGTGAAGAGAAAATTAGAATTAGAGCGAGAACTTCCCTGAAATTTGCTCTAGAAAAAGAGAAGGACCACGAAAAAGAGACGTGCCTTCGTATAAGCATCATGAACAAACTTCAATCCCTGAAATCACACTACCGACAAGCATAATTCTAAAAAGAAAAAATGAAAAATGAAAAACAAACCTAACTCACTTTCGTAGGAATCACGGTTGCATTTAGCATATGCAACAAGCCTTTTAAACCACTTGGTGTCCCAAGTTGACGAGTGAAGTCTCGTGAGGGTTTACAGGGAACACACCCTCAAAGTTCATTTAAAATACTAATACAAGGTTATTGTGTTTTAAAATGAAAGAAGTAAAGCAGAGGAAAGTTACGTCGTAACTCTTTGAGGGAGTTACGCCGTAACTGGCAAAACCTGACATATGCTGCAAAGCGAGTGGCTACGGCATAACCACAGAGATGGTATTACGCCGTAATTGGTAATGCGTCTAAAATTCTACTGCAAGGGGTTGGTTACGGTGTAATCACAGAGATGAGTTACGCCGTAACTATGGTCAGATCAGCAAATTGCAGCAGCAATCACTTCCTCGTTTCCTGCAAAAATGGTTAAAAACACAAAACCCTACGGAAATGGAAACAAAATAAAAGAAAGGGATAATTTGGGTTGTCTCCAGAAAGAGCACTTTTCTTTATTTACGAGTCTTTAAGTTAGACTCAGAGCTGCGAGGCTACCAGTGCTTGTTGGTTATTTCGTGGATATGGCAATCTCCACGTTGGATCCAACTTATCAGATTCTCATCCCGTTTATAGTCATCCCCTACTTTTTAACAGCCCGAGTAGAAGCTCTTGATTTTCTGGTAAGGCTGGTCAATACCTTTTGCCTTGTCTTCCTCACTGATATCGAGCAATGGTTGGGCTTGGCTTAACTGCCTCTTGGTCCAATTTTTAAAATTCTTAATGGTTCTCGGCATTTTGAAGATAGTCTTATCATCGTTTATCTTTAACCATACTAACCCTTCTTTTTCATTTTTATATTTAACCCAGACATTTCCTGAAAAGGTTTTCCTAAAATTACTCCCCGTAAGTCCATCTTCCACAAATTCGCTTATGTCGTCCAAAACCATAAAGTACACCAAAAATGAATGAGTTCCAACGAAGACATGGACGTTAGTTGCAAATCCAAGAAAGTTATTCCCATTATATTCTAATTCTTTCTTCATGACTCGGTTGTAGCACTCTTTTGACATGATGTTGACTGGGGAAGTTGTGTCAATAAATGGATGGAAATCGATGAACCCGATTTTGCATGAGATCTTCAGATAATAAGGGTTTCTATGATGTATGCGGGTTCCTACCTCATAAAATCTAGGTTGATTGGTTTGCGAAAAATCCTTCACAGAGTTGTCTTGCCAATGGGCCATTTCGACGTCACTTGAGAAGTCGTCAGTACTGATTCCTAAACTATCCTCTTCCTCGAAGTTGATGAAAACATTAAAATCTTTCCCCGAATCTATCTCGCCAGGATCTGGGGGGTCACTAAGAAATTATTCTAGAGCGTCACCAAAACTGCCTACTTGGTCAACCGCACATACCTTTTGAGGAGTAGACAGGAGTTCATTTGGTCCGAACGTTGCAATTTCTCCATTTGCTTCAAGAATTAGTTTTCCAGCAAAGACATCCACCTTTGTATGAGTAGTGGCAAGCATAGGTCTACCTAAAATGACAGGTATTCTATTGTCTTCCGGAATGTCAAGAATCACAAAATCTACCGGGAAAAGGAATTTCTTAATCTTCACCAAAACATTTTCAACGATGCCTAACAGTGACTGCATAGATCGATCGGCCATTTCAATTTTTATCTTGGCTGGCTTCAAGTCACCAATCCCCATACGTAGGAACATCAAACGAGGCATTATGCTAATACTCGCTCAAAGATCAGCTAGGGCATTGCACATATTGAGACTCCCAATCAAGCAAAGGATTGTGAAACATCCTAGATCTTTTTCCTTTTGTGGTAGCTCATTTCTCAAAACCGCTGAACATCTTTTGTTGAGTTGAATTGTCTCATCATTGCTTAATTCCTGTGGAATATCATCATGATTAGTTTTAATGGAATTATCAATAGTGGAGTTTACCGGTAAAGCTTGGTCCAGAAGTGATTGTCTCTCCATGCTGATTCGTCGCTTAACTTTTTCCGAAAAGGTCGTCGGTTCTTCAAGGATAGTTTCCACCGTGTTGACAACTTCCTCTTCCCGAGCCGCTAGGTAATCAGTGATGGCTTGCGAACATGAGTTCACACTCTTTTTCAATCCCTTAATCCTATCTTCATGAATTTTGAGAGAAGAGACTGTATTATCCACGAATGTCTTCATTATTTTTTCAATTCTATCATCTCGTTCTCTTGATTCCGTGATGCGGTCAAGAATCTTTTTTTCAAGATTTATCCCGGTTTTGGTCCCAAGCACACTCTTAACCTTCTCAATTCTACATGCTTCAGCTTCTCTTTCTAACCTTCGTTTTTCGAAAATTTCCCCATAATTGTATTCTTGCTTTGTCAACGTCTTCATTACCTTATGATCAAAATTTTCTCTTGTTCCGTACCCTATATCCATATGCCATTCGTAGCAATGTTCAAAAATCCGTTGAATACATTCCAAGGCTTGGTCAGGGGTCATGCTAGGAATAGGTCTCGGGGAATCGAGTAGTTCTCGTGTTAGCGCATTAATTCCTTGGTAGAAGACGTAGACGATCTGATGCTTGTTCAAATCATGAGTGGGACATCGATAAAGTAGCTCATTAAATCTTTCCCATGCTTGGTAAAGCGTTTCTTTCCCAACTTGAACGAATTGATAGATTTTACCAAGGAGTTTGGCCATTTTTGAAGGAGGGCGAAATTGCTGGACGAACTCTCTTCTTAGTTTATCCCATTCTTCTTTACATTTGTTCGGGAGTTTATTATACCATCTTTTCGCAGTTCTCGTAAGTATCATAGGGAAAATCCTTGCGGTGACCGAATAGCTCGGGGTGTCTCGGACGTTGAAAAGAGAGGATAAGTAGAGTACTTCTTCTACATGATTTTGAACGTCCTCATCATCATCTCCAGAAAACTTAAGTTCGTGTATCTCTCGAATAAATTGATTTGGTGTTAGGAATTAGAAATTCCATAGTGAAGAGTTGGTCACCCCAAATATAATCTAGCATAAGTTAGCTCGTAGAAATATCGTTATTTACTTGTTTATTAGTGAGTTATTAGCTTAGTTTAGTTTAGAGCAACACCGTGGAGGACGGACGGGTCTTTACCCACTGTATGCCTGATCCACAGTCCGTTAGGAGGACGTATTGTATGTAACTATAAATACCCTCTACCTCCCAAGGTAGAGGGTTGGACCTTTCATTCTTAATCTAACCTTCTAAGTTTTCTTTCACTTTCTCTCTCTAGAAAGGCTCCCATCCCACTTTCTCTCTCTAAACTCTTAAACCATACGCCCCATTTATAATGATTTGATGTGTTTGTGAAATCCAATATGTTACAAATGGTATCAAGAGCCATGGTTTGATCATCTCTCTTACATATCCTTGGATTTCTAGTGTTTTTAGATGGTTTTTGAGTTTGAAAAATTTTAGTGGTTTTTGCATCATTTGGATCATTTCTAGTGTGTTAAAGTTTGAATTTTGGGTGTACTTTTGTGTTAAGAATCATTGTAAGTGCTTGGGTTTTGATTTGGAAAGCTTGAATCACTGTGGTTGAGCTTGTTTTGGATTGAAAAGTGTGTTTTTGAAGTTTTTCTTGCTAGCGACTTGGCTCTCATAGTGTTTTTCATCGTAGCGACTTGCTTCAGTAAAAGTTAGCGAGTTACAGTGTTAGTTGTCAGCGACTTGAGCCTAGCAACTTGTATATTGAGACAAGCCGACAAATAGTACAAGTTAGTGGATTCTCCACGACGGCTAGCGACTTGGTGAGGTTAGCGACTTGCTTCAAAAAATGTTAGCGAGTTGTAGTGTAAATTTTTAGCGACTTGATACTAGCGACTTGGATCTTAGCGAGTTGTTCTTTAGCAACTTAACTGTGTCTTAGCGACTTGGGCTTAGCGACTTGATTCATAGCAACTTGAAGTCTAGCGAGTTGCTACTTAGCGACTTGTGTTCAGCGACTTGGGTTCATAGCGACTTGTGTTTAGCGACTTGGTTACTCTAGCGACTTGTCTTGCTAGCGACTTGTTGACTTTTCCCGACAAAACTTCAAACGGCCATAACTTTTGAACCGTAAGTCCGTTTTCAGCGTTCTACCATCAAAAAGACCGTGAGAATGAGGAGAATGGCACGCCAAATGAACTAACCTTCGAGGCCTAAATCTGCTCCAAACAGAAGTTATTGAGGTTTTTATGTTTTTTGACCTAAATTTCTCCTAATCCCTTTTACCCCAAAAAAGACCTAAATTTCTCCGTAAAAACGGGCATAAACCAATCCAAATCTCAACCAAACAACATCTCTGCTAATCCTTCAAACAATCATATGTCCTAACACACAATTGTCTTTCATTATGTTGATCCATCAGTCATCTAAACACATTCCATTGGTCATTGCTTAACGGTTTGGTCTTGATTTTAGTAAAATCCCGCCAAAGATTCTATTTCTCGGTTTAAATCATAGACTTGTAAAATCCCGTGCATACTACAACATCATGTCTTACACTACTGACCCAGTGATTTCGGAAGTACTTAAATTGTATGATGCTGTGGACAACAATGATAATGTATGCTACACTGAACGGTTAAAGATGTTTGAATTAATCAATGAGGATGTGAGATCTTCATGTTCTGAGTACAATGAGAATGAATTGCACCTGCTAATGCTACAGAATGCCATGCAAAAGGAATGTTGCATTATACCCTATCAACAACTTCACTCTCACCTCATGTTACTTCTACCCACAACAACGGAATGAACATGTATTGCCCTTTTCCGTCAAGATTTATCCACATTAACGGGTACATTACTATTGAACTTAGAACAATTGGAACAACAACTTGAGAAAGAAAAGGTTCAAAAGGATAGTTCCAGTGCTGCACTTCAAGTGATCCACAACCAATTTCAGTCATTCATCAGTGGGGAATTTACATCAGATTATGATCAAGACATGACTGAAATGTCTTTCAAGAGACACACTGGAATGGAAATTAGCGTGTTCAGAGAGACTTATCCATCTCATGGATAATGTGGATAAGTATATTGAGGAAGTTACTCAGAAAGATGAAATAATAGATGAGAGTCTGGTGCTGTTAACAGAATGTTGTGATGAGTTGGGTAATGTAGCAGTTGAAGAATCGGGTGTTGCTGAATGCAGAATAACAGAGACAACAATGAATGATGCAACAAATTGTTTAGTAACTCATGTTACACATGATGTGGATGCAGATATCAGACAGATAAATGAACATGTGTCATGTGATGAGGTACCCTTAACTGTTCAACATAGTACATCTGCTAATGTACCTAAACATACTGATCTTAATGCTGAACATGTTTCTGATAAATGTTCCTTGGTTGAGGCTGAGTCTAATAATTTCAAAACAAATGATATGGTTGATAAAAAGGCTTTTGATGAACTTTCAAACAAATTCTTAAAACTTGAAAAACATTGCATTTCACTTGAAATTGCGATACAGAGTAAAGAAGAAAGTTTTCAACTTAACAAACCATGTAAAAATCCGGAACTTCCTGAATTCCGTGAACTTTTTGAAATTAGCACTTTGAAAGCTCAGCTTCAAGCCAAAAACTCGACTATCAACAATTTGAAGAAACATATTTCTGGTATGCATGTGAAAAGTACTTTGGTTACAAGTAATTCTGATGATAATGCTATTTATGATATTCAAATGAGAAATGATGAATTAGCAGTCTGTGTGGCCAAATTACTAAAGGAAAATGAGTCTTTGAGAAAGCATCACATAGAACTAAGTGACTTTGTCAAAGAAGCTAGAACTAAGTCAATGGAACAAACAAATTCTTTGATAGCAAAAATTGATGAACTCAAAGATCAACTTCAGAAAAAGAGTTTCGCTATTGTTGCCTTAAAAAATATGCTTAGGAAAACTGTAGGGAAAAGTGTGAACACTAAGTTTACAAAACCATCAACCTTGGGGAAGCCAGTTTCTCATTCCATTAGAGACCGGTCTGTTGTTAGGCAGCTTACTGCATTTAAATCTGAAAGAACAAAATTTTCAAATACACGGTTTGCCTCCCAAGTTGATGTGAAACAAGTTTTGTCAAAACCAGTCACTTCACCTGAGTTACCTAAGAATAAGGCTTCTAGCTCCATTAACCCTCAACAAGTAGCCACTTCTACTCCCAGCACCTCTAGGATTAGTTCGAAAACAGTGTTAAAACCAAGCATTAAAACCCAGAATTCATATGACATAAATGACTTGTGGAAGAACTATTATCTAGAACAAGCTAGGAAAATGGCACAGATTCGAAAAGACGGAATTTTAGGTGCAAGACCTAGGGTGATGCATTCCAAGAGATTTCAAGGCATTGCTAGTAGTTGTAAACCATTACCTAGGAACACTCAAAATACTAGGGGTTGGCTTGCATCTAAGAGTAGTTATATGAAGAAGAATGCTAAGCATGTAGAAAATGAAACTAGAAATTCTGAGTCTTTTTTGAATATGAAACATTTTCCTTATTCACATGCTAAGGTACAATCCACTAAGACTACTAACATGGCTAAGGTTCAACATGTTATGATCCAAAACAAACCTAAAACTCCACCTAGATGGATCCCAACTACTAAATCTTTGGAGTCTAGGAATACCAATAAGTCTTTGACTGTGCATAAGTATGTCATCAGACCTTGCCATAAGTGGATTCCGTCTGGTAAAATGTTTAAGGATGTTGGACTTAGGTGGATGCCTACCGGAAAGCTCTTTACCGATGACAAAATCAAGGCTGACTGTGAAACCCCAAAGGGTTTGGATACTAATGTCACTAACCAAAATATATGCAATCAAATTTGTAATATTAGTGCAGGTAGTCCTTACTCAGTTGCAGATACTTCGATCCTTCACTACATGGACTGGCTTAAAGTATGGATTAAAAATGGATTAATATCTCATAACTCACGGGTTCAAGTAACTCAATCTTGATATTCATTCGGCTATGACGTCTGTTCACATCAGTTCAGGCCTCGTACTTCATATTATGGCATCTGTAGATAACACTTCAGGCCCCGTTCCTCAAAGAAAAGAAAGGTGTACGCTTTAGTGCGCTTTATCTTCATAAGAAGAGAAATCTTCATGTTTATGACCATTCTCATCGACATTCTTCATCAACAAGCTTCATGTTTTTCCCACGCTCTTTCAACTCTCAAGTGGATATACAGTTCATTGGTGTATATTCTTATTCACTTGTTCAAATCAAAAATGGCAACTTCGGATGCAATTTTTGAGGGGGAGAAGAGTGCATATACAACATGTTGATGGATGCTTGAATTATGGTCATATGAATCTCCTTCAACGCCTAATGCTTCACTTACTAAGGATAACTTGGATTCATTGTTTGGGATTCATTGTTTTTCAAAGGTATGTTTGATGAGTACTTCCAACCTCCAACGAATGTTGATCATCCAGTTTCTGAAGCTCATGCTCCGGTTCCTACTGACTCAACTGGTTCACCATCTAAGAAGTACTTCTCAGAATTCTCAAGAAACCTTATCTCCAGTTACTTCACAAGGCGTTGATAATGACTATCAGAACCCTAAACGTTCTCTCCCTTAGGCGACAAAAAAGAAAACCAGCCACCACTCAAATCTGATCGGTTTTCTTTTATTCTATCATTGTATTAATCCTAAATGTCGTCTAGTGCATGGTAATCAACCTCTACTCAACCTTATTGGCCACTTTTATTGGTCGGTGATTCTTGCTGTTATTATATTCCATTCTTACAACCTCATACCTTTATTGGGTTGGTGCGTTGGTTATTTATTGAGCAGCATTAATCAAGTTGGTTGGTCGGTGGTTTTTGTTTACTACAAATATCATTATTTTAAGATCTGTTAATACGTGATCTATTTTATATTGGAAGGGATCATTTTGATTCCCTTTTATAAGGCATTTTATATCTGTGTGTGAAGCCTTTCTAGGGTTTCTTTTGGTAATTGAAAGTTGTGAGTCGCATATCAGTGGGTTTATAGGGATGAAGAAAGGGTTTTTAGCAGCTTCGGAGACATCGTCATCCAAGAACAGGGGGAATAGCCCGTCTAGTAATTATGGTACGTATCCCGTGGTTGACTTGGATGCGTTGGCTGCTCGTATGTCTCGGTTGAAGAATATGGATTGTGGGATTGATGTCGGGAACCTGGTCACTAACAGTTCTAGGGTTATACGTGACCCTCCTATTGTTTCTGGTATGAATACTAGTATATCTAATGTAAGTGGTTTTCCTCCTGTTATGGACGTTAACTCTGATTCGATGGGGATTCGAACTAGCTGTGGTGAGTCGAGTCATTCTACGATGAGCCCTAGTTCACCCTTTCGATCGGCTACTGTTATGGGGGCAACAATTTCGGTTTTTGACGTGGGTAACGACGCGTCTAAGTCTGTTGCCACAACGTTTGTGGAACCTAGTGTGACAAAGCTTTCGAGTCCTTCGTCTTTGGTGCATGGTTTTGCTCAGCCATGTGTCCATGAGGGAGGTGATGATTTGGTGGGTCTTACAAAGGAACAAGCTGATGTTGGTGTCGGTTCGACAAGGGTTTCGGCTAATGACTCTAGTGCTATGGATTATGGATTAAACGCTATGAATTTTGTCAATCCTAATGCGTCACCTGTTACTAAGGATGTACAAGCTGCCGAACCCGTTGTACCTGTTGTAATAAATGATGGACCTGTTGCAGCAGCTTCTAATGAGCCTGCTGCTTGTGTTTCTGGTGTTGCAAAGTTTCATGATCAGGCTATGAACGATGATCAGGCTATTAACAATGTTTTTACTGATAGCATGAAGCGTTTAAAGAGGACGGTTGATGGGAACAATGGTATTCCTCTGTTGCGTACAGCTAGTGTGGGGTTGGTAGATAAATTGGACAATTCGTCATCTTCTTATCACAATTCCACTACTATGGAGTTTATTGTTCCGAATTCAGAAAGTGTTGTTGCGGATGCTAAAGTTGTCATTCCGAGTTCCGTAGTTGACGATATGTGTAAGAAATTTGCTTATACATTATATGGTTATTTTATTGGGCAACGGTTAGCATTACCTATCGTTGAAGATTATGTTAAGTATGCTTGGGCTAAGTTTGGTTTTGAACGAGTTATACTGCGTAATGGGTTCTTCTTCTTCAAATTTTCGTCGCATGATGGTATGGTTAAGGCTCTTGAGGGTGGTCCTTGGTTTATTAGATCGAGGCCTACTTTCCTTAATATTTGGGTGGCGAATTCTAAGCTAGAAAAGGAGGAGATCTCTAAGGTACCGGTTTGGGTGAAGATTCATAATGTACCTTCGGTTGCTTATTCAGAAGCCGGTATAAGTTTGATTGCCGCACAATTAGGAAGACTTATGAGATTGGATGCAGGTACTAGTGCCATGTGCATTAATCCATGGGGTCGTTACTCTTATGCACGTGTTCTTATTGAGTTATCTGCTACAAGAGCTGTGTTGGAATCAATTGAAGTTGCTATACCATTACCTAAGGGTAATGGTCATTATTCGGAAGTTCTTGATGTTGAATACGAATGGTGGCCTCCAATATGTTCAAAATGCAACACCTTCAATCATGAGGTTGATGTGTGTCCACGTATGACTAAGAAGGCTACATTGGCTGATGTTCACAAGAAAAAGGAAGGTAAAAAAGGCGGTCTCATGGCTGCTAAATCTAAGCCTGTATTGGTTTATAAACCTAAGGGAACTCTTCAATACCGGCTTGTTTCTAAACCTAGTACTACAAAGGAGAGTTTGGTCTTACCTAAGGATTCTATGGAGGGTATTGGTGAAGCACGTGACCAGCCTGATTCTTCTTTGCCCGTGAATGGCTCTACTTTGGGTACTCTTGATAACTCCTCTAATTTGACTAATGAATTTGGCTATTTTTCTGACAACATTAACATTGGTCAGTTGAGGAGTGATATGGATAAGTTTATGGATGATGATAAGGTACTTGAAATTAATACTTCATATAGTGTTGCTGATACTTGTAGTAACGTTGTTTTAAATAACAATAAAGAGGTACCTTTGAATCATAATGGTTGCAAGGATGGGAGTATGGGGGAGTCGTGTATGAAGGTTCATAAAGCATATGGCTATGTGGAAGAAAGGGCCTCATGTTCATACATAGTTCCAACAGAAGTGGTTTCTAGTCCTATTAAGGGTGATGATCCTTATGAGGATGTTGTTACTGAAAGTGATGATGAAGTTGACGAATGTCTATGAGAACTATGATGACATTGAAGATTATTCAACAAGATCGATGAGCAAGGGTGGTTCCTCTAGAGACTTCAAGGTGCAAGGACGCATGAAGAAATAGTTAGTCTTTAACTTTTCTTTTGTTTTCTTGCTGTTAGGTAGCTTTGTTTAGCTTGCTTATGTTTGTAAGTTGCACGTGTAGTGCATTTCTGTCGCCCTGATCGGGTTGAGATGGGGGATTCACCCTCATCCTTTGTACTTCAACGTTTTTTGGTGTAATGCATTTTACCAGGGTGAAAAATCCCTTTTACCCAAAAAAAGATATTGTAGTTGCACTATTGAATAATGATCCGCTCTTTGTTATTCCTTTGCCAAATCTTCACGGATTATTGTTCATGAATAATGATCCGCTCTTTGGTATTCCTTTGCCAAATCTTCACGGATTATTGTTCCTCTCACTGTGCACGCTATAAATCAACCACATGAACATTAAGGAAAATGACTACCTCATCCGCTCGAAGACATTATTGGTGAATCTTCCAGATCAGTCTCTACATGTATACCTTTAGGAAGAATGCATTGATGCTGAGGAATCATTTGTTCTGGTTCATTCAGTGGGTCAATGTACATCCGATTGTATGTTTATCCACGTCTTGGGCATTTGACACAAGTTGATTACTTCAGAGTTAATCATTTATCACTTATTTGAGATTGAAGTTGACCTTCTACAAAGACGTGTTCTTATTTGATAACTTGCTCGGGCTTAAGAATTTGAGTTGAAGACTTGGTTATCTAGTTACCAGTAGTCGGGGTGGATGGTTGAAGACCTGGTTAACTATCACTATTCGGAGTTACGTTGTTTTACTCAGTGTCACACGCTTTGACGGTGTGGATAATCGCAAGAGGTGTTAATGTCTCATACTTTGTTTGACTAGTGAGTACTCAGAGATTTGCTTGAAGCATAAATTCTCAAACACTGTTCTTCCATCATTAAATGCAAGCTTAAGATACAAATGTGGTGAATTCGACTTCAGGTTCAAGTTTGGTATATCTGGTTTTCTTCAATAGTGGTCACTTCAAATTGTCTACATATAGGTTGATAAAGATAGTCAGAGAGAGTTTCTGTAGCAGTTGATTCTCACATGATTCATTTGAGCTAATTTTTTGTTCTTCTCTATTTCAAGAATATTTGGTATGTACAATGTGTTGCTGATTCTGAGGTATCAAAACTAGCAAGGGGAAGGAGACATACATCTAAACACACAACGAGTACACGTGATGAACTTAATACTTCTTCTCTATTGAAGTAATCCCGGGAAAGACAAATGTCATAACCACAGAGAAACTCAGTGTTTAACTCGTAGCCTTTGGTGTGTTATTCCAACTATTTGGGGGAAGGATGTATTATTCCAACTATTTGGGGGAAGGATATACTATTCCAACTATTTGGGGGAAGGATGCATTATTCCAACCATTTGGGGGGAAGTGGTCTCTAGATACTTTTTGAATGTGTTAACTCAGCTTTCAGTAAAAAGAAATATGAAAAGATTGTTTTATGTGTGGGATGATACGTAGCTGATCTATCTTGATGATATAACCCCGAACGGAGAATCTCGATTATCATTCTTAAGAGGAGTAGCTGGATTAATGATAATGGTGTGCTACTTTGTGCACCTGGCTAAGGCAAGCTTGAAATAGAGCTTAGACTCTACTCAACAAAGAAGGCTTTCGGTTTGGGGGGAAGCTGCCAAAGTCTCACTTTCAGATGGTTCAATTTCTTTCTTCAATGCAAGAGCCTTGGAAGGTTTGGTGGTGAAACTTTTAGGGATGATGACTTCTATCTTCTACAACGGGGCTGCTCGATATCCTTATCTCGGTACTCGTATCATCATCTTCATAAACTATATCATCTACTCTATCTTTGTATATATTTTTCAAAAACAAAATACAAAAATATAAAACCAGAAAAAGAAAATAGAAAATTATAAAACCAACAAAAATCCATAAAAAATTTGAAAAATCAGAAAATACCAAAAATATTGTTTTTCTCAAGACATGTCTTCTGGTATCGATAACATCTACGGTCTTAGAAATGTCATTCAATAATGGCACGGGACTTTAGATGAAGTTCGAGCAGAAGGTGTAAATATTCTTTTCTAAACATGTCCCAAAAAATGGCTTACAGTTATTTCAGACTGTAACCCGCGCTTCAAAATATCGCTTGCAGTTACTTCAGACTGTAACCCGTACTTAAAACATGGCTTGCTATTATTTCAGATAGCAACCCGCTCTTCAAGAAAGGAAAGTGCTGCGCTAAACCAATTTTCAAATATTTCGTGCACTTATCCTAAAAACAAAAATGAGGAAAGTATGTCGAAGGACTGCTGTTCCTACTCAAATATTTTTCCGTCTTAAATTCTTCAGAAAAATATTTGTTTTAACAAAATGGTGGTAAATGAGTTGCTTGAAAATCAATCAAAATCAAGTTTTCGTAAAAATTGAAAACTCAATCAATGACTTCAGCGCATTTAAACTTTTCAGAAAATAAGTCATTGATTGAGGGGGAGAATGTTTTCAAATCTATATCATCTAACGAACTTATCTAATTATCCTAAATGCTTAATTGAAAAATGATGTTAACCTACGTTGAAGGACTAGGTGCCTAGGATATGATTATTAGGATTAGATGATTAGAGCTTGATAAGCACATAAATCCCATGCTTTACATGATCTGATTGATATGTTGAATTGACTTTTAATTAGTCGATTTCTGCTTGGGTGATGTCGACCACCATATATCTATTTGTGTGTCAACTAACATATGCAGATATCATGGATTATAATAATGTTCCCGATCCGGATCCCACTAATGAAGATGATTGGATGCCGTAAGGAAAGGGTAACTATATCTTGGGTTGACAAATGAAGAAACAGGAGCTTAATTTGACTTCTATGGAGAGTTGGCATGAAAAAATGCAATGTAAGAGGTTTCACTGCTTCAGCAGATGGTTTTCTTCCAGCCTTACAGCAACAACAGAAGCAGCTTCTACACCACCTAGCGTATCTTTGTGCAGGGCAAGTAGTGATTACTCCATTTTTAAACAATTTTGAAAAAATATTGTTTTGAAAATGAAAAATATTGTCTTGAAAATAAATCGGATTCAAAGTTTTGAAATCAATCGGACTTTATTTTGTCAAATCTTCAGTGATTTCAAATTAAATATTTTCAAATGATATTTCATCAAAAAGTCTGTTTGTACGTTAAAATGTGGTGATCTAAAGATTTAATGTTATGTCATGGTATGATTTTCTTTAAAAATCAAGATCTGTCAAAATGAAATCTTTTCTGTTCTTGTTTGATTGTGAAATTGTTTTATTTTACTACGGATAAATGACAAATGGTAACAATGGAATATATATATATGGGTCGAGTCAAATATATATATGTATATATATATATATATATATATATATATATATATATATATATATATATATATATATATATATATATATATATATATATATATATATATATATATATATATATATCTAATACTAGGGAAACGGTAAACTTGTAATATATGTAAACTTAACGACGTAAATTGTAACGATTTAACTACACAACTAGAACGGAATGAAACTATCGTGATATACGATATAAGACTTGATTGGATAACGAATAAGTTATACATAAACGGGATAAAACAATTAGATAAATGATATTAGACTAGAATAAAATGGGCAAGTTATTTATAATATGGCGTGATAAACATTTAAGAATCTAATATGTTATTAATAATTAATATCGTATATTACGTATACGTTATAAGAATCAACTACGTTTTATAAATTAGAGTAACCTTTGATATACGAGTTATATTGATTCTAAGATGCACTTTGTTAACCATTTTAAATTAACCAAGTACAATACATCGGACTCGGAAATTAGCTTGATATGTTTGATTTGTGATAAACCTAAATATACGATTTTCAAATTTTAACTAATAACAAGATATTAATCTATATATTATCGGCGAATACGGTTTTATTTAAATATAAACCTTTATGAGCTACGATGGTGATTAGTGTTTTATAAATACGAGTTAATTCTATACACTTGTTGAGAACGATTATCTTGAGAAGACAACTTATTAGTGTTATAATGGTTTGGGAACTGTTAGTACAGTTTGTGTGATGGGTGACAACAGATATGAATATAGCTTATCGGACTGGGCCAGCAGGCTTCTAATGAGTTGGTCTTGTACTAATTCAAGTAGTTTGAATGAGATCCCTGCACAAGAAAGGTAAACCGTTAGTCTTACCGTGGGGACGGACCCCACGATTAGACTCCGGCGTGAGAGTAAGTACACATTCTTGAGAGGGAAAGTAAGAGTATGTGTGTGTAATTATGAGAGAGAAAGTCGTACCTTGTATGGGGATTAGAGCCCCTTTTATAGGCGAGGTTTACCGCTAGAGTTCCTTAGATTCTCGCATGTAGTAGTTAGTCACCGGAGCCGGACCCTTGGCAGACAAGGGTTCCGCGTTAATTGCGGACGCGGACATAAGAGGTTTTGGGTTCAACCCGTTATGTATCTTGCGCGCGTCTCAAGGTCTTGACCATAGCCAATTTAGTCATTGGTATGTTCATTGCGTGCGGATATTGTCGCGTGCGGTGGATGTCAAGAGTTGAGTTTGACTAAGTGTTTTTTTGTCCCGTACCTTTTTCTTTTTTGTTTGAGAGTTGCTACGTCACCCAGTCCCCCTAGTCTAGTATACTTATTACATGCAGATATTGTCGCGTGCGGTAGATATTTGCTAGACTCTGACCGGGACGTTTTATTTCCCCATGCTTTTTCACGCACCTTTTTTCTTTCTTTGAGAAGCGTTTCGTGCGACGTGGGTGCTTGTGGGCTCTTCGTTTTCTGCTTTGATTTGACATACTGCTCCACGCACCTCTTTTTTTATTTTTCATTTTGGCCGTTCATTCCATCTTTCTTTAGCGCGTGCATCATCTAGTTTTAGGTTTTCCTTCATTATAAATACAACTCCCATTTTTACCATTGCCGTTTCGTTGTGTCTTTTGAGAAAAGAAAAAAGTAACAAAATTTCTTCATCCGTCTGTCCTTGATCCACTCGTTATGGCTTTGATTGTTGATATAAAATGTAATACTCCTCCAGGGACGTTTGGTTCCTTCCTTACAACTTACCATATTCCACCAGAGGTTCATCCGGAGCTTCCTGATCGCAAGTGTACGATGCATGAGTGCCCTTCTGGGAATATTGGCTTGTATACTTGCTTTTTTGATCTTGCCAATTTTTGCCTGTCCTTGTCTGTTTTTCTTGTTGACTTGATTGGGTATTATCGTATTAACATTTCTCAGCTTTCGGTTCTCGGCGCGTGCAGAGTTTCTCACTTTGAGATCTTGTGTCGTGCTCATAAAATTACTCCCACTGTTGCTCTGTTTCGTTGCTTTTATGTTAACTCGAAGTTTAGAGGGTGGTTTTCCTTTAGTAAACGCGATGGTGTGCCTGCCCTTTGCACTAAGACTCTTCATTATGTCAAGAATTGGAACGACCAATTTTCTGGCTCGATGCCTTTGCCTGTCCTATCTTGTTCCCGTGGCATTCTAGGAAGAACGTCTCTAAAGATCCTGTTCCTTTCCCCGACGAGTACAATGCTGACCATTTTGCTCTTCTTGTGGTCAATCCTTATCCCTTCTGGGCATTCCCTGAGCCCTTTCTTTGCTGGGTTGGCTTGAGCCGCCATTATACTTTATATATATATATATATATATATATATATATATATATATATATATATATATATATATATATATATATATATATATATATATATATCCTTTTCCCTGTGTAGTGATGAGTTGGCCCAAGTATATTCAGTCTCTGGAGCCTTTGAAGGCCACGATGACCACACGTCCGCGTCATGAAGGTGAACCATCCATTATTGAAGTTGCTGTTCACCGTACAGTGCCACTTATCCCTATTGCTCCATCCCGTGCTGATGATGAGTTGGAGGCTGATGTTAATCTTCTTTTTGAGCCAGAAGATGCTAGTGTTGATACTGGTAGTAGATCATCTTTTGATGCTACAGGTTCTGATGATGGCCCCTCTTTCTCTGGTCCTTTGAAGAGAAAAGTGGGGCCTTCACCTAGTGTCTCGGGTCCATCCAGTAGTAACATTCCTGTTGGTGGCTTTCAAGCTTTGTTGAATAGTAGTATTTTGGAAGCTGAGCTAGGCTATACGGCCCCCCATACTGGGACTTTCATTACTTCTTCTATTTCCACCACCCCTGAGCGTGAGGTTGGATTTTCTGTTGGCTCTTCCTTCAGGCATCAACCTGATATTGGTTCTCCCGAAAGGTTGGTTATTTCTTCTGATTCTAGTACCGCTGCTGCTGGAGCTGAGGTAACTTCTTGTACCAGGTCCGAGAATGTTTTGGGTGTTGCTACCACTGCTACTACAACTGTTCCGGCTGTTATCCCTATATTGAAGAATGCTTCTCCTTTCTTCAGTTCGTCTTCCGATGGAGGGGCTAATCATGGTGCCGAAGATCTTGTTGGACCTTCTGTTGGTTAGCCTTTGACTAGTAATGCCCAGGCTTCTGTTGGGTTTGACACCCTGTGCTCATAGGAGCGCTATCTTCCAGAGTGGAAAGTATTGAACGGATCCTTGCTTGACAATCCTTTGGACTGCCATGAGATTGTTGACGGGGTTGCTCCTCCAAAGTTTTCCTCCTTTCTTCGTGATATGAGCCACGACAATTTGCTTTCAGGTTTCGACATCCTGTTTTCTCGTCATTTGTGCTTTGGTTCTGAGCTGCGGATTCGTGCAGAGCGCTATCTGCAAGAGAAAGAGGAATTGTCCGCTAGGTGTGGCGTTCAAGCTGACTTGATTCATGGGTTGGAGTTCCAGTTGGCTCGGCTGAATCTTATGCTTCTGAGATATTGTCTCTTCGTGGCGAAGTATCATCTTTAGGGGCGGCTGACAAAGAAAATGAAGTGTTATGTGGCAAAATCAAGGAGCTGAAAGCTTTTTTTGTCGGTAAGGACATCGAGCTTGAACGGTTACGGTGTGCTAACTCTGCCCTTGAATCCCGCAACGCTAAACTTATTAAACAGGTTCTCTTTTGTTCTTTATTCTTCTTTCCGTTCTTTCTTCCCCCCCTTTTTATTGACCTCCGAATTTTGTCTTTGCTAGGTACAAGTTTTGGACAGTGAATGTTTGGGCCTCCGCCCTTGTGCTTCGGAACTGGTTTGTCTGAAGGATCTCTTCCTAAAGGTTGCCTTGCATTTAGAGGAAAGACTTTACCCGTTCTTGCTTACTGCTATGTCCGTTCGTCGTTGGTTATTGTCCGATGGCCTCAAGCTTGCCGTGTCTGGGTGTTGGAGTTGGCAAGGTTACCTGGACGCACTGGCTGATGCTATTAGCCGTGCTGTTGATAAAGGAATGCAAGAAGGGCTTGTTGCCGGACATTATCATGGTACGGCCGGTACGCCTCTTTCCCGTGTTGCGGCTCTTAATCCTTCTGGCAAGGCTAACTATGAAAATGCTCTTCAAGTACTCCGCGGTCTCCAGTTCCCTTTGCTATCTTCCTTAGAGGCTCTTAAGGATTCTTCTGTTGAGAACATCATGCATTTGCTTCATCCTGAGTTGTCCTCTGATGATTCATCCGTTGTTGATAAGTAGTTTTACTTGGAGCAGCTGGTCGTTCCTGCTTGTCTTTCTGGGAATTCTTCGACGAGTGAGTCTCCCCTCTCTGCTTTAATCCAAGGTTGTTTTGATAGAGCTAAAAAGGCGAGGGAAGGTTCCCTGCACGATTGGTTGGCTCTTGCAGATACTTGGTTTTCTTTTACTAGTCCTTCATGTATGGAGCCTTTAGTGGAATTAGTTCGTTTGTCCGTTCCTGAGGTATCGGGTGTGCTTGAGCATGGTAGTGATGCAAGTGACTTTGGTGTGGATGCCTGTTCACATTCTGGGACGGGTCCGCTTGTGAACCCTTCCAATCAAGTGTAGTTCATTGTAATGATACTTTATGCTTTCTTATTGTTTGGCCTGCCGAAGCGCGGCACTTTTGTTTCTTTTTATGTAGACAGTCTATTGTATGCATATTTCGTTTGTTTCGAAACTTTTTGCTATTTAATCTTCACACTGATGTGCCTATTATAATAGTCTTTTGTGAATACTTGTGGGTTATTCTCCCGATACTAGATTTGCATTATATCTTACGTATCTTGAGGTAATTCGGAGGTTACTCAGCCTTTTGTTATTCAGAATAACATTGTATGGGTCATGCCCACATGTATGCCCGTCTTACTTACATAAGTTAATATAATTTTTTTGTTGCTGTTTTAGTTAAATGATTTAGAATTTTTTGAAAGTAAAAGCTAGTGAAGGTAGCTAAGCTTCACCTTTTTTCATTCAATCATAAAAACATTACAATATATAAAAAAGATAGATTGTGACATTAACCCTCCTTCACGGAATCCGCGAGGAACTGGTTGCTTACACTTGATGTATTTAACATCTCTTAAGATTGCAAACATTCCATGTCCGTGGGATTAGATTTCCCTCACGATCCTTCAGCTTGTATGCGCCCTTTCCTAGTGCTTCCGTGACTTCTTAGGGTCCTTCCCACTTGGGTCCTAGTTTTCCTCCTTCCTCGGCATGGCTTGCATCATTGTTTCAGTATACTAGGTCTCCTGGTTTAAAGCTTGTATTGCGGACCCTTGAGTTGTAATATTTTTCCATTTGTGCCTTGCTTTTTGCTTCGCGTATTGCTTCTTGTTCTCTTCTTTCTTCAAGGAGGTCTAAGTTCATTTCCAGTGCTCATCGTTTTCTTCTGTGTTATCTTCCACTGTTCTCCTTGTGGACATCCCTATCTTAGCTGGTATGACAGCTTCCGTTCCATATGTTAGTGCGAATGGAGTGTCTTTGTTACTAGATTTAATTATTGTGCGGTGTGCCCATAGGACGTGTGATAGTTCGTCAAGTCAATTTTTTCTTTTTCCTTCCAACCGGGCCTTTATTCTTTCCCCTAGGCTTCTGTTTGCTCTTTCTACCTGTCCATTTTCCTGTGGGTGTTTGACTGATGCAAAGTCTTGTTTAATATTCATTTTTTCACGCCATTCTTTAAATGGGTTGTCTCGGAATTGTTTTCTATTGTAGGATATTATTTCTCCCGGAAGTCCAAATCGACATACTATATTCTCCCACACGAATTTTTTGATCTGGTTTCCTGTTATGGTAGCTACTGGCTTTGCTTCTATCCATTTTAGTGAAGTAGTCTATTGCTACTATGAGGAATCTGACTCTCCCAGGTCCTTCTGGAAAAGGTCATGCGATGTCAATTCCCCATTTATGGAACGACCATGAGGAAGTAATAGGCGTTAGTTTCTCCTGCGGGTGCTTTGGAACTAGCCTATGCACCTGACAGCTTTTGCATGCTTGGATTAGCTTTCGGGCATCACCGTGCATGGCAGGCCAGTAGTATCCGATACGCATGGCTCTGGCCACCACGGACCTTGTCCCTGCGTGCATGCCGCAAGACCCTTCATGAATTTCTCGCAACACGTAGTTAGCTTGAAGGGGCACGACGCACCGTAACCATGGTCCAAGAAAAGATTTCTTATAAAGTATCCCGTTGACCACTGCAAATCTTTGTGATTTTCTTTTAACTTCTCGTGCTCTCTTTTTTGCGGCCGGGAGTATCTCTTTTTTGAGGTATTCATATATTGGTGTCATCCACGTGTACCCCTCTTCTTCCGTGGTTGCCACAAGTGGCGTCTCTTCTATTGACTTTTGACTAAGCTCTTCCACTAATACCTGCTTTTTTAGATGTGCGAAGCTGGTAGAAGCCATTTTTCTTAGGGCATCTACTTTTTTGTTTTCGCTCCTGGGCACTTGTTTGATTGAGAACATCCGAAAGTTTTTTAGAAGTTCCTTTACTTTCTCCAGGTATTGAATCATTCCTGATTCTTTTGCAATGTATGTTCCGTTGACTTGATTTGCCGCCAGTTTTGAGTCTACGTTTGCTTGCAGGTTCTTGACTCCCATTTTTTCTGTTATCCGTAACCCAACTATCAAGGCTTCATATTCGGCTTCGTTGTTTGTTGTGTTGAAACTGAACCTTAGAGCGTAATTAAACTCCGTCCCCTGGGGTCTGTTAGTATGAGACCTGCTCCGCAACCGTCTATGCAAGATGAACCGTCCGTGAATAGGACCCATGGTTGTGGAAGTTCCTCTTATTCCATTGGTTCATCTTCTTCATCATCCTTTGGACGCTCTACTATGAAGTCCGCTAGAATCTGTCTTTTTATGGATGTTCTTGGTCTCTACTGTATGTCGTACTCCCCCAATTCAATGCTCCATTTTTGTAATCTACCTGCAACTTCTGGTCTTTATAGTATTTGCTTGATTGGCTGGTCCGTGATGACTACTACCGTATGTGCTTGAAAATACCTTTTCAGTCGTTTTGTAGCGTGCACCAGAGATAAAACTAATTTTTCCATTGTTGTATAATTATTTCCGGTCCTCGTAGGGCTCGGCTCACAAAGTATACTGGCGTCTGTTTGCCTTCCCTTTCTGTCATCAGGACCGCACTGACCGCTTCTTTAACTGCTGCCAGGTATATTATCAGTTCTTCTTTTTCCTGAGGTGCTGTTAGCGTAGGGAGGTGTCTTCTTCATCTGCTTAAAAGCTTCCTCCGCCTCTTGCGTCCATTGAAAGTCACTCTTTTTTGTACATTTTTTAAGTGTTTTAAAGAATGGTAGTGACTATTCATCGGATTTAGCCAAGAATCTATTCAAACTTGCAAGTTTCCCATTCAGTCTTTGAACGTCTTTGAGGCATTTCGGATATGGGAGGTTTAGTACGGCCTCTGCTTTTTCTGGGCATACTTTTATTCCTTCAGTGTTTACTGTATACCCTAAGAACATTCCTTCCTCCATTCCGGAAGTGCACTTCTTGGGATTTAGCTTCATGTTTATTTCCCTTAACATTTTGAAAGTATCCGCTATGTCCTTTATTATTTCTTCCTCCGAGCGGATTTTGATTACCAAGTCGTCGACATATACTTCTAGGTTTCTACCAATTTGTTTGTGGAAAGCTTTGTCTACTAGCCGCAGGTATGTTGCTCATGCGGTTTTTAGTTCGAACGACATCTTAGTGTAGCAAAATATTCCTTGGCCTGTGATGATGGCTGTTTTTTCCTCATCCTCTTTTGCCATCTGGATTTGGTGATAGCCTTCGTATGCATCTAGGAGGCATTTGAAATGGTATCCGCAGAGTGACTCAACTTTCCAATCTATCTCTGGTAACGGGTAACCATCTTTCAGACAAGCTTTATTAAGGTCCTTGAAGTCAACGCACATTCTCCAACTTCCATCATGCTTTGCTACCATTACCGGGTTGGCTAGCCAGCTGTGGTAATGTACTTCCTTCATGATTCCTGCGTCCACAAGTTTCTCTACTTCTTCTTGTATTGCTTTGCTCCTTTCCGGTGCTTGACCTCTTTTCTTTTGCCGTATTGGAGTATACCCTTCTCGTATATTAAGTTATGTTCTGCTATGTGCCTTGGAACACCTGTCATGTTGGCTGGGCACCAGGAGAATATATCCAAGTTCCGCTTCAGCAGGTCACATAGCTTCTTTCTTCCATCATCCGATAGGGTTGACCCAATGGCTATTGTTTGTTCTGGATGTTTTGGATGTATTGCCACGTGTATTCGCTTTTCAATTAGTTTTTCCATCACGGGTTGTGGTGTTGGTTCGGAAACCATGGTACATTCTAACGGGACCATTTTGCTACTGCAAATTGTGAGCACTCCGCCTTTTACCGGGATCTTTATCATTCTGTGAGCCATTGAAGGTACTGCCTGTATTTTTCGCACCCCCGACCTTCCTATAATCCTGTTATATGGCAATTGGGACCTTACCACCACGAAGTTCATCCATTCTGATGCAGAATGCTCATTGTCCCTGATTTTGGTTAACAACGATATCTGCCCAATTGGCCATATTACTTCTCCGCTGAACCCCATAAGGGGGGTTGTGGCAGGCACCATTTGCCTTTTTATTTAGGGCCGGAGCCTTTCGAAGCAATGTTTATATAGGACTTCCGATGCGGAACCTCCGTCAACATACATTCGGTGTATAAAGTGTCCACCTATCTCTGCCTCGATGACCATTGGTCTGTCATTTCCTTCTTCTTCCTTGAGTGATGGGAATGAAATGTTCTGGTTTGGGGAAAAGCTTTGTGTAGTTTTTTGTCTTATTACCCGATGCTGAAATTGCAACATCAGGATTTCAAGATGCTTATCTTTTCCTGACGTTTCCCCTTTTTTAGGTGCTTTGGACTGATTCTTGCCACTGTTTTGTTTAAGTTCCTTGATCACATTCGACATCTTTCCGGTTCTCAGCAGTTCTTCTATATGTCTTTTGAGGTGCATGGATTCGTCCGTGTTGTGTCCTACTTCTCCGTGGAACTCACAATATTTGTTGGCGTTTCTTTTCTCAATTGGTGTAAGCATTGGAGGAGGGGGTTTGAATTTTTCCTTTTCCAATGCCAATATTTCTTTGGGTGTTTTTGAAAGAAGGGTGAACCTATCCTGCTTCCGATCTGTCCGGAGTTGACTTCTGTATCCTCTCTTGAAGCCTTGCTTATGTCCGAACTCATGTGGCTTCCATTGCACTTGGGGTAGCATCCTCCTTTTTTCTTGATTGACAACGGCTACCTCCCCACGGAGGAAAGATGCGGTTACCCTCATCATCTCGTCCACCGATTTGGGTATATTATCATGTAGTCTCTTAATCAACTCGGGATTAGTGATTCCATGCATAAAGCTTGAATCTTTTCACGAATTATTCCGTGGTTTCTCCTTCCTTTTGTTTGATATGATGAAGCTCCACTGGATCCTTTATGCACTTCTTTTGCTGAAGGAAGTTTGACAAGAAAACTTCCTTTAGTTCGTCATAGCTGTCTACCGATTCCGGTAGGAGATCGTCGAACCACACCCTAGCAGATCTGGTGAGGGTAGAGTTGAACATGTGGCACCGTGTTGGCATAGCCCAACGTTCTACCTTTTACCGCTGCTTGAAAAATTTTGAGGTGATCTTCTTTTTTTTTTTGGGTAAAAGGGTTTTCACCCCGGTAAAATGTATTACTCCAAAAAACGTTGAGGTACAAAGGATGAGGGTGAGTCCCACATCTCAGTCCCTTAGGACACTTACAGACACGATATATAAGAATGACATACCATTCTTATAACTTACACTAAAATGAACCAACAAAAAATGACAAAAATACATAAAAAGTTACAATACTACTCAAGAAAAAACTTGAGCCTTCTATGTCACTAATGTGGTCCACTTTAACTTCCATGAAGAATCCAACGAAGAACAACCAAGCATTCTTCAACACCTCATCAATTTGTAGTAGCAAAGAATACCACAAACAAAACTTCATGATCAGAATCATCTCACAAATACCACACAACGGTTGGTGGGAGACTCTAAAACCACGGATAGAGCAGCAAGCGTAACCTCGCTCCAACAGTGTGCGTTTAGATGCAAAGCTGAATAACCATGAAATACCCAAAAAGATTTTTTGAATAAGAAATCATTAAACTTAACTTTCAATATCACCATGATCAGCACCAAATGCAAATAACGACCAAAACCATATTTGCATGACAGCACCAATCCGATAACTCCAAAACCTAGGGTTACGAAACCCTAACTTACAAAAAGGACATCAATAACGACCTGTAGGAAGATAATCAACTCGTAGCAGCAGCAAGAAACCCCATCTCAGATCGATTAACAACTCCTCAACTTCCAATACCCACAAATACCAGACCCAAACATCAAGCAAACCAACACCAGTAAAGTGAGAATGGTACAATGAAACAACATCAGGTCTAGCAAGGGATAACAAACCCTTCTCTCATAAACCCACGAAACATTAACAGCCATCATACAAGAACATACGAACCCTAAAACAAGGGTACCAACCATTAATGAATACCCTAACAAGGGTACACTTCCAGTAAATAAAATAAACAAACCCCTAAAAATTAGGGATCCGTTCTGCCATGAAGCACCAAGCAACAACGATTAAAAGATAAAACCCTAAAAAGGGTTTCGCATATATAGCACATCAACAAACCAGCAGCGATTATGTATATAGAGTCAATTTAGAAAAAACCAAACCAACTTGAATGATAACCAATCGCCAATACAGAAAACCCAACTTAATCGCTACAAAAGAATGAAACCCTAAGGTTTCCTTGTAATCGTTAATAGAAAACAAACCCTAAAGACAGGGATTTTGTAGCGATCAAGACCACCAGGAACCACCACTTCAGATCCAATAGATAGAAAACGATTATACAATCCCTAAATAAGGAATAGATAAATCGACAATGATAGGAAACATGATTTGAAGAAGGATAAGAATCAAAGGCGACAAAGAAAACCCTAAAATAACGATCACCTAAAAAACCAAAAACAGAATGATTATGAACGCGAAACTGATCAAGAAGAAGAGAAACACGAATGTTAACACTTCCCAATTACAGGTCGCATCCACAAACACACAGATTTGGTCGGATTAGGCAGAAAACGATTTAGCATAAGAGGGTTTTCTTTGTCGCCCTTTTTCACCAGAGAGAAAAACGTTTAGGGTTTCACATTTTGAGGTGATCTTCTGGGTCTTCACTTCCATCATATGTCTTTACATTGGTAGGCATTCGCGTCTTCTTAGGCATGTCGAAATAGCGAATGCGTGGAGTGAACGGTTCGGTCTCCTTGCACACCCATGGCCTAGCTAAGTCGTCGTTCTCGACATCCGACTTTTGCCTCTTTGACCCGGAACTCCAGTGTCCATCTCCGTTGTCTTCACTTCCGGAGTGCCGATCGGTCCTTCGTGAGTATG
>BPTQ01000009.1:179509797-179536986 GCA_019973895.1 Chrysanthemum seticuspe | reverse complement strand
TGGTTTTTTTCAAATTCATGTTACCTACTCTCACTTAGAGAGTGGAGCCGGGCAATGTACCCGTTGTCTGTGTGTGATTTTCACGTTAATTGGTTTTATTAATGTATTCTTTCTGTACGGTTAGAATACTTGATAGTTTGTTGGTTTAAATAAAGGATGGTGCAGGATTCTCTGATTGTAGTATGTACAGTGTGTATAGGAGGTTCACAGAGCCATCTAGTATATGAACGAGTCATATGAGTAGTTTTAGAAGTTCTAGTTTTGGGGGTGGTGGGGGTCTTCGGTTTTTACTGCGGTATCCCAATAGACCGAGGTTTTGGAGTAGGAGAAGTGACAGTCTTGTACAGTGTAAGGGCTGAAATCTTTTGCCTAATGATTGGAAACATCGTCTTCTTTAGTGTCAGAGGCTGGTGCGGCTTCTAAGCCTCCGGAGACTGTGATTTCTTCTGCTACAAAGGTTAGTAATCCGTTTTCTAAAGTCGGGAATGTGACATGTTCTGACAGTGAAGAGGATGAGGTTTTGGAGCCAGATAACCCTATGGCGTCATTTTTGGCTTCTGGGGGTGGTGGGGGTTTTGATCTTGAAGATTTTGATGAGTATACTGAGCAAGTATATGATCTACCGAGACACTTGGAGGATATGTGTGACATGTATGATGTTAGTCTCTTAGGACGTGGTAGGAAATAAATTTGGTTGTTTGATAGTTCATAAGATTGGCATGTCTTTCTTATGTAATTATTTTGGTTAATTGCACTTTTAGTGTGTGTCTGTTGCCCATGTAACGGGCCGAGGTGAGAGATTCACTCTCATCCATTGTACTTAAACTTTTTTTGGTTAATAAACTTTACCAGGGTGCAGGATTACTCCCCTTTACCCAAAAAAAACTTGGATTCATTGTTTGGGATTCATTGTTTTTCAAAGGTATGTTTGATGAGTACTTCCAACCTCCAACGAATGTTGATCATCCAGTTTCTGAAGCTCATGCTCCGGTTCCTACTGACTCAACTGGTTCACCATCTAAGAAGTACTTCTCAGAATTCTCAAGAAACCTTATCTCCAGTTACTTCACAAGGCGTTGATAATGACTATCATGATATTGTAGTTGCACTATTGAATAATGATCCGCTCTTTGTTATTCCTTTGCCAAATCTTCACGGATTATTGTTCATGAATAATGATCCGCTCTTTGGTATTCCTTTGCCAAATCTTCACGGATTATTGTTCCTCTCACTGTGCACGCTATAAATCAACCACATGAACATTAAGGAAAATGACTACCTCATCCGCTCGAAGACATTATTGGTGAATCTTCCAGATCAGTCTCTACATGTATACCTTTAGGAAGAATGCATTGATGCTGAGGAATCATTTGTTCTGGTTCATTCAGTGGGTCAATGTACATCCGATTGTATGTTTATCCACGTGTTGGGCATTTGACACAAGTTGATTACTTCAGAGTTAATCATTTATCACTTATTTGAGATTGAAGTTGACCTTCTACAAAGACGTGTTCTTATTTGATAACTTGCTCGGGCTTAAGAATTTGAGTTGAAGACTTGGTTTATCTAGTTACCAGTAGTCGGGGTGGATGGTTGAAGACCTGGTTAACTATCACTATTCGGAGTTACGTTGTTTTACTCAGTGTCACACGCTTTGACGGTGTGGATAATCGCAAGAGGTGTTAATGTCTCATACTTTGTTTGACTAGTGAGTACTCAGAGATTTGCTTGAAGCATAAATTCTCAAACACTGTTCTTCCATCATTAAATGCAAGCTTAAGATACAAAAGTGGTGAATTCGACTTCAGGTTCAAGTTTGGTATAGCTGGTTTTCTTCAATAGTGGTCACTTCAAATTGTCTACATATAGGTTGATAAAGATAGTCAGAGAGAGTTTCTGTAGCAGTTGATTCTCACATGATTCATTTGAGCTAATTTTTTGTTCTTCTCTATTTCAAGAATATTTGGTATGTACAATGTGTTGCTGATTCTGAGGTATCAAAACTAGCAAGGGGAAGGAGACATACATCTAAACACACAACGAGTACACGTGATGAACTTAATACTTCTTCTCTATTGAAGTAATCCCGGGAAAGACAAATGTCATAACCACAGAGAAACTCAGTGTTTAACTCGTAGCCTTTGGTGTGTTATTCCAACTATTTGGGGGAAGGATGTATTATTCCAACTATTTGGGGGAAGGATATACTATTCCAACTATTTGGGGGAAGGATGCATTATTCCAACCATTTGGGGGGAAGTGGTCTCTAGATACTTTTTGAATGTGTTAACTCAGCTTTCAGTAAAAAGAAATATGAAAAGATTGTTTTATGTGTGGGATGATACGTAGCTGATCTATCTTGATGATATAACCCCGAACGGAGAATCTCGATTATCATTCTTAAGAGGAGTAGCTGGATTAATGATAATGGTGTGCTACTTTGTGCACCTGGCTAAGGCAAGCTTGAAATAGAGCTTAGACTCTACTCAACAAAGAAGGCTTTCGGTTTGGGGGGAAGCTGCCAAAGTCTCACTTTCAGATGGTTCAATTTCTTTCTTCAATGCAAGAGCCTCGGAAGGTTTGGTGGTGAAAGTTTTAGGGATGATGACTTCTATCTTCTACAACGGGGCTGCTCGATATCCTTATCTCGGTACTCGTATCATCATCTTCATAAACTATATCATCTACTCTATCTTTGTATATATTTTTCAAAAACAAAATACAAAAATATAAAACCAGAAAAAGAAAATAGAAAATTATAAAACCAACAAAAATCCATAAAAAATTTGAAAAATCAGAAAATACCAAAAATATTGTTTTTCTCAAGACATGTCTTCTGGTATCGATAACATCTACGGTCTTAGAAATGTCATTCAATAATGGCACGGGACTTTAGATGAAGTTCGAGCAGAAGGTGTAAATATTCTTTTCTAAACATGTCCCAAAAAATGGCTTACAGTTATTTCAGACTGTAACCCGCGCTTCAAAATATCGCTTGCAGTTACTTCAGACTGTAACCCGTACTTAAAACATGGCTTGCTATTATTTCAGATAGCAACCCGCTCTTCAAGAAAGGAAAGTGCTGCGCTAAACCAATTTTCAAATATTTCATGCACTTATCCTAAAAACAAAAATGAGGAAAGTATGTCGAAGGACTGCTGTTCCTACTCAAATATTTTTCCGTCTTAAATTCTTCAGAAAAATATTTGTTTTAACAAAATGGTGGTAAATGAGTTGCTTGAAAATCAATCAAAATCAAGTTTTCGTAAAAATTGAAAACTCAATCAATGACTTCAGCGCATTTAAACTTTTCAGAAAATAAGTCATTGATTGAGGGGGAGAATGTTTTCAAATCTATATCATCTAACGAACTTATCTAATTATCCTAAATGCTTAACTGAAAAATGATGTTAACCTACGTTGAAGGACTAGGTGCCTAGGATATGATTATTAGGATTAGATGATTAGAGCTTGATAAGCACATAAATCCCATGCTTTACATGATCTGATTGATATGTTGAATTGACTTTTAATTAGTCGATTTCTGCTTGGGTGATGTCGACCACCATATATCTATTTGTGTGTCAACTAACATATGCAGATATCATGGATTATAATAATGTTCCCGATCCGGATCCCACTAATGAAGATGATTGGATGCCGTAAGGAAAGGGTAACTATATCTTGGGTTGACAAATGAAGAAACGGAGCTTAATTTGACTTCTATAGAGAGTTGGCATGAAAAAATGCAATGTAAGAGGTTTCACTGCTTCAGCAGATGGTTTTCTTCCAGCCTTACAGCAACAACAGAAGCAGCTTCTACACCACCTAACGTATCTTTGTGCAGGGCAAGTAGTGATTTACTCCATTTTTAAACAATTTTGAAAAAATATTGTTTTGAAAATGAAAAATATTGTCTTGAAAATAAATCGGATTCAAAGTTTTGAAATCAATCGGACTTTATTTTGTCAAATCTTCAGTGATTTCAAATTAAATATTTTCAAATGATATTTCATCAAAAAGTCTGTTTGTACGTTAAAATGTGGTGATCTAAAGATTTAATGTTATGTCATGGTATGATTTTCTTTAAAAATCAAGATCTGTCAAAATGAAATCTTTTCTGTTCTTGTTTGATTGTGAAATTGTTTTATTTTACTTAAAGATCTCTTAAAACAATCATACCTGACACTAACAGACTTTAATGTCTTAAAATGGTCCTTATCTGTCATTTTTCAAAATCAAATCTTGCCACGTCTTTCCCCAAAATTTTCTAAATGATTTAAATCTTTTGGGATAACAAATCTCAAATGGTTTGAAATTTTTGATCGGGGGAGAGATCGTGATTTAAATCTCAAATCTGTTTTAAATGGAATTGGTTTTAGTCCTTCAAAGGCACTCCTGCCTCCATGTGCCAAACGATTTCAGAATACATAATGCACATGTTGAGGGGGAGCATTTATCCAAAAACAAGATGAGTTTTTAAATTAGGCACATTTTCTCCCATGTTTTCTAAATCGTATTAAATCATTTGGGATCCAAAATCTCAAAGGGTTTGATATTTTTGATCGGGGGAGAATTTGTGATTTAATAATGAAATTTGATAAAAGGTGATCGTTTTGATTCAATTGTGCAGGCTGCTCTCCCATATGTGCTAAATGATTTCGAATCTCGATGCATATATTGAGGGGGAGCATTTCAAAAAGAAAATAAACTTTCAAGCTACAAAGATTTCTATGTTTCAACATAAAGTACCTTGATTGATTTTCTAAATGGTTTCTTAATGGTTTTTGTGATTGTGGATGTACTTCAAATGAACTCTTTCCTCTATGTGATAAAATGCTTTCAAATATCCTAAGCACATATTGAGGGGGAGAATTTTACCAAGAAATCAAATGACTTTTTCTATGAAAATTGTGATCAAAGAAAATATTTCAAAGAACTCTTGCTTCCATGTGCTAAACAATTTCAAAATCATATGCACATGTTGAGGGGGAGCTTTTCTAAATGATCAAAACAATTAAGGTACAAAATGCTTTGATTTTATATCACAAGTACCTTGATTGATTTTCCAAATGATTTTTCAATTGGTTTCGTGAAGGAATGAACTGTACCAAAAGACCGACCATTTTACTTTATGCATGGAGTTATAAGGATGGTGAGGTTTGGGGCAGATTTGGAAGTCGTGGTGGGTGGTTTTCTTGGTGATAACTACTACCATGTGGTTAGATGTTGAAGACATGTTTTACACCTGCTACTCATGTATGTATATTCAGCTGAGCTTGGTGTTTGGTTACTTGTTCTTTCTGGTTTTCACATCCTGGAAGTTAGGGGTCCTCGTATTCCCTATGTCATTGGTTACTCAGATCCGTATTGCATGGTTTTACTTCATTGTCTAGGTTATTATTTGCTGTTGGTGGGTAATAATTAAAGTTGCATTGGATCGTTTGGTGGTTGGGGCTGTTTGGTATTCTTTGTACTTGTTGCTCCATGGCTATTACGTTTCTTCACGGTTTGTAAGTTATGGTACACGTTCTGGGGTCTTCAATTACTTATTACATATGACCTATTGTTGTATCTCGTATCCATATGAGGTTAAGTGCAAGTTGTAGAAGTCTTATTGTGTGGTTTGGAAGCTATTCAGTTTCTACTGATCGGTGTACATTGTCCATATGGAGTGTATTCCTACCATTATTGTGTAAGGCTTCTGCATGTAAGTTTATTGTTCCATGTCGGATTCCGTCGAGTCTAATGATGTTTATGTATACATACGGGTATCTGATTGGCTAAAGGCTGTTCGGGTTGGCATGGATGATAAGTTGGAGTGCTATGATGACTATGAAGGCTCAGTTGATAATCTGGGTTGGACATACATTGTTTAATTTTTATTATATAGTCGTTGTAGTTTGTTTATTTATTTTGTTAAGTTATAAGAATGGCATGTCATTCTTATATAGTGGTTAGGTAAGTGTCCTTAGGGACTGTGATGGGGGAAGTCACCCTCATCCCTTGTACTTCAATGTTTTTTGGTGTAATGCATTTTACCAGGGTGAAAAATCCCTTTTACCCAAAAAATATAAGGATGGTGAGGTTAGGTATTAGTTCCCACGATCCGCCAGAACCGGAGGGATCTACCCAGGGACAATCCACTAGATAGTGTAGAGTCCTTAGGTATATTGAAAAAAGGAGAAAAGTGAGAATTGGGAAGAGTGCAAAATGAGATAGAGCTAGAACTGGAATAAACCCAAAAAGGTTCTAGTTATGAAGTCTCGGTAAGCACTGAAGGGGTTGAAGAATGAAAAAGAAATGAAATGAGAAAAGGGTGAAAAGAAATAGCCCTCCATTAATTCAACCTTAGGGCAGAAACCGGGTTCAATACATATGCTACTGGTGGTTACTAAGGTAACACTGGTATTGAAGACAAGACGTCATGGACCCAGTGACGCACTGCACTAAACTTCCCAAGCTACTCAAGTTCCTCTTAAAAGGACTTGTTTCACTCTCACGGGGAACCTACATAATCTATCGACTTTCTCTTAGATATTGAAGAAGGAGACCCTCTCCCTGGTCTCCGGCATAGGAACCAAATGTGCAGAATTGAGTCTAGAACCAAGAGATCATCCACAATATCTCATTAAGACACAAAAATAATGAAGACTTGCTGTTTCACACAATGTGGAAAGTAAGTATTTATTGAGAGTCCTACGTATTATCCTTGTGGTATTGCCAGAACATCCGAGTGATATGTAAAAGTATTCACGATGAAGATGGAAATCCTTCTAGAGCCAACATCAAACAAGCTCTTGGTGGGTGACATGTGAGATCTTTCATAAGATCAAGCTTGTGACAACTGGATAGAAACGATGGGGCGATTCAATCATGAATCAACCTTGGTCCAGGATTGGAATTGACGAATACTTTTGGAAAAACCATTCGATGTGCCAACCTTCTTTTCTCTAGCACGTCGAATGTGTATTCATATTTTCAAACACAAAAAGTATCTCTGATTGAAAAAATACTTTTGGAAAAACCGTTCGATGTGCGAATCGCTTCTTTTCTCTAGCACATCGAATGTGTACTCTTTTCAAATACAAAAAGTATTTATGATTGAAAATTGATCTTTCTTATAAAACCTTCGTCGTATTGCAAAACTCTTTCTTCTAAGCAATACGCGATTGTTTTCAAATCAATTTTTCATCAATCAGTGAATCTCAATTCGCTGGTTCACTCACTCTGTGTTGTCTTCTTTGAGACGTTCCGGTTTGAGAACAGCTAGAACAGCTGCGAAACCCTGTCAAGGAGATTCTTTGGAATTATACCTGATCATAGGCAGTACTTGTACTGATCAACGGGGAACCGTGGGCCGTGTACCTCAATTCAACAAAAGTGATCAAAGACACTTTCGTGTGTTTTATTGCTAACTGTTGTTTGCATGTACATTTGGACGGTTGCAGCTGTCACACCCCCAAATTACCTGTTTTGCAGCGGAATGGAATTCCTGGGGGATGACTGTCATAGCATCACAATCACAGTTATATTGAACGACCTAAAGTGTCGTTTGAAAAGAACATCGTTTGATATATTAAAAACATTCAGAGTTACAAAGATAGGTCCCAAATGAAAATCAACATGTGCGGAAAATAAGTTTGGTACAAGTCAAACGATGTTTTTAAAGTGTATAAATCCCATGTAAGACGCGTCGTCACCGCGACTCTATGATATGTCCACATGCATGCCATGAAGTGAATGCCTTAGTTACCTGAAAATACATTGCTAAAAGTGTCAACACAAAGGTTGAGTGAGTTCATAGAGTTGTTGAAAATGGTACAATTGCTTAAGCACATGACACCGAAGCTTGACTGATGTTCGCCCCAACAGAGTGTTTTGCCAACTCAAATAATGATAATGAAATGAAATGCATCCGTCCGGTTGGAATCCAACAACCCGGATGGAGGTGTCACCCTCGATAGATCTATCCACTCACCCTCGCTTCTATGAAATTAACGGTTCATGTTTATGAAATGGGGACATTTAACTGGCAATGAGGTAACTTAAGCAATGTAATGAATTTGATATACTTGGCATCAATATAAAAATGATGTGCAATGTATTCTCCCCCGTAGGTTTGAAATAAGTATAAACTTGAATAAATCGGGGCTATGAAAACTCACATGTTGCAATGATAATGATGATATAATGGCAATACTGAAATGAGGCGCAACCTCTGACCGTGACCTATTATGAATGATATGTTCTAATGTAAATCATGAAACAATGTCGTGTATGCAAATCCACATGTAATCTACCACTTGTACGTTTTTTAAAATAGAATTTATCGTCGAAATATATGTTTATGACATCTCGTTATATTTTAAAATACTTTACAAGTATTTACGTTGAAATGATATCCTACGATAGTCATTTAATGATTTATTATGAAATTATAACTTTTCGTCGTAAAATAATGTCATTTGACAATTTCATGAAAGTGAATAAACGGCCTCGAAAAACTAGTCGTAAAATGGTGCACGTCGAGTGTTAGGAAACAAACTCAACGGTTTTGGGAAGTTTGTATCATTATCTCAAAGTTTTAGCATTTAAGTTTTCATCCTAGAGGTCTCGATCATGGAGAAAAATATAAGTTAAGTATGGTACTTGCGTCCAAAAATATTGTTTAAGGATGGTTTTCGGCAAAGTTTAAGTGGCCGTATTTTATTCATTAGAACTCCGCTTGACGAACGGTTGGACATTTTGGAAAATATGCTAGGCGAACTTACTTTTACTAGAAGACATCATGTTATAAAAAGTAATTATCCATGTTAAAAACGACCCTCAACATGGTCCTTCGTGGCCGTAATATTTGTCTAATAGAAATATATTAGTTTTTCTTATATAATATAGTTACGGCAACTTTGTGCAAACGCGTGTAATTTAATCGTTACAAATCCGTTTTCTACGTTTTATATGTCCTTAGCTTCGTATTAAAGTATACTAATATATTTTTGATACCTATGAAACTTGCTAAGTTTAATGAATGTGTTGATTCTGTTTGTGTAACTTCCAAGAAATATTTAACTAATGTTCATGATGATTGTGTTTCTAAGAATGAGATTGTTAAGCCTGTTAAGAAGAACGTTCCAAAAAGAACTTATGCTAAACGAATAGGAAGACTAGTGGCAAGACTTAGGCTTTACACTACTGATAAGAAGCATAGTGTTTACTTTAGGGATGACATTTGGAAACCCACAGGTAGAACTTTTACACTCCAGAATGGTACAATGAGTGACCAACCAGCATACCAGTAGAAAACTTCTTTGAGTGTGATCAGGATTTTACCTCTAACCCAAAGGAACCAAAATCAAAACGGTTTCCAAAATCTTCTTCTTCTGTTATTGCCAGGTTATCGAAATATGTCTTTGGATTGTCGACTCGGGTTGCTCCAAGCACATGACCGAGAATCTGAAGCTGCTGATCAATTTCGTCTGGAGATTCATGGGAACTGTACGTTTCGAAAATGATCATGTAGCAGCTATCATGGGTTATGGAGATCTACCTTTTGGAAATTATTTGATCGCTCGGGTTTACTATGTTGAAGGGTTGGGACACAATTTGTTTTCAGTCGGGCAGTTCTGTGATGCAGATTTAGAGGTTGCTTTTAGGAAAAATGCTTGCTTCGTTAGAAACTTGGATGGCACTGATCTCTTAACTGGGAATCGTGATACAAACTTGTATGCTATCGACATTAACCAAATGGCCTCTTCATCACCAATATGTCTTATGACACGCGTATCTGGAACAAAGTCCTGGTTGTGGCACTGACGATTATCCCATCTCAATTTCGACACAATCAACAATCTTGCCAAAGACAACATCGTCAATGGACTTCCAAAGTTCAAATACACCAAGGATCACTTATGTCCATCATGCGAATAAGGAAAAAGCAAAAGAACATCATATAAACCAAAACCCGTACCTAGTTCGGAAGCAAAGTTGCATATGTTGCACATGGACTTATGTGGCCCAATGAGAGTTGAAAGCATTAATGGGAAAAAGTATATTCTTGTTATCGTTGATGATTATTCAAGATATACATGGGTTAGGTTTCTGAGATCAAAATACGAAGCACCAGGCATCATCATCACCTTTCTGAAGCGTATTCAAGTACTTCTTCAAGCTCCAGTTAGAGTTGTAAGAACAGACAACGGCACAAAATTCACTAATCAGGAGTTAAGAACTTAAATTTGAAGATGTTGGAATAACTCATCAGACATCAGTTGTTAGAACTCCACAGCAGAATGGGGTAGTTGAAAGAAGAAATCGTACTCTTGTGGAAGCTGCTCGCACAATGCTAATTTATTCTTGTGCACCGTTATTTCTATGGGCTGATGCTGTTGCCACTGCTTGTTTCACTCAGAACCGATCCCTAATCCATCCAAGATTCAATAAAACCCCATATGAACTAGTGAACAACAGAAAACCTGATATCTCTTACCTTCACGTATTTGGCGCTTTGTGCTATCCAACGAACGACAGAGAAGATCTAGGAAAACTGAAAGCTAAAGGTGATATTGGAATCTTCATTGGATATTCAGATAACTCGAGGGCATACAGGGTGTATAACAGAAGAACTAGGAAGATAATGGAGACGATGAATGTGAATTTTGACGAACTTTCACCGATGGCTTCTGAGAGACTCGCTCTAGAACCCGCGCTTAATCCCATGGCTTCTAATCAAAACAGATTAGGACCCGTACCAAACCAACAGACTTCTGGACACATCAGTTCAGGACTCGTACATCAAAGAGCTCCATCAACTTTTGCTGACACACCTCATGAACAAGAATGGGAGAAATTCTTTGAGCTAATGTTCGATGAATACTATGGTGGAACTTCAAAAAATGCATCAAACCATCATTCCGCTGCACCCGCTCAAAATCATCCACCACCACCAACAGAAGATGCATCTACAACGGTCAAAACCAATGCACCAACTCCATCAACATCATCTACATCTACTCCAGCAACTCCAATTCTTCAAACAGTTTTACCAGCAGTTGATGAGCAAAACCAAAACATATCATTTCAAGAAGAACCTACTCAAAACCAGAACGATGCAACGTTAGATGAAGACTTATTTGAAAACCCATTTGCTACGGAATCAGCTGAATCATCTTCAAGCTTACTATAACCATCTAACTCGCATACGTATAACATACGGTATCCTTCTACTCTGAAGTGGACAAAAGACCATACAATTGAACAAGTTATTGGTGAACCTTCACAGCCAATTCAGACGAGACGCCAACTTGCCACCGATTGCGACTTATGCATTTACCTTTGCTCAATTAGCAATATTGAACCGAAGAACATTCGGAGGCAATGGCAGAACCCGCATGGATAGAAGCAATGCAGGAGGAACTTCTCCAATACTGTCTACATGACTCTTGAGATATGGTTCCAAGACCAATTGACATTCGAGTCATTGATCTCAAATGGTTATGGAAAAACAAAAGGGATGAAGAGATGACGATAATTCGCAATAAAGCTCGTCTTGTGGCCAAAGGATACAGACAGGAAGAAGGAATAGACTTTGAAGAGTCATTCGCGCCGGTAGCTAGACTTGAGGCAGTCAGGATTTTCTTAGCCTATGCAGCTCACAAAAACATCACGGTTTATTAGATGGACATTAAGACCGCGTTCTTGAATGGAACTCTGAAACAAGAAGTGTACGTGAGTCAGCCAGAAGGCTTCATAGACATGGAACATCCAGACTACGTCTACAAACTTAAAAAGGCAATCTATGGTTTGAAACAAGCTCCGAGAGCATGGTATGACGAACTGTCCTCTTTCCTTATCCTAAACAATTTTACCAAAGGAACTGTTGATCCTACCTTGTTTACATAAAAATGAAAAAACGACATTTTGATTGCTCAGATTTACGTGGACGACATCATTTTTGGGTCCACTAATCCGAATCTTTCAAAACATTTTGAAAATCTCATGAAAAGCAAATTTGAAATGTCCATGATGGGGGAACTAAATTTTTTTCTTGGTTTACAAATACATCAATCCCCACGTGGAATTTTTATCAATCAAGCTAAATATACAACTGAGATTTTGAAAAACATGGTATGGATAATTGTGATTCGGTCGGTACACCAAAGGTAACTTCACCAAAAATTGGAGCCGATTTATTTGGGAAACCTATTGATCCGAAGAAATATCGGAGCATGATTGGTTCTCTCATGTACCTCACTGCTAGTCGACCCAATATTCATTTTGTTGTTTGCTTATTAGCACGGTTTCAAGCAAAGCCTACCGAACTGCACCTCAAAGAGGTTAAAAGGATCTTTCGGTACCTGAAGACATCCATTCACATGGGACTTTGCAATCCGAAGGAATCCGGATTTGATCTAATTGCCTTTTCAGATGCGGACCACGCAGGTGATCAAGTTACAGCAAAAAGTACATCCGGAGGAGCACAATTTTTAGGTGAAAAGTTAGTCAACTGGTCTTCAAAGAAACAAGATTGCACTGCACTTTCAACCGCTGAAGCTGAGTATGTGTCTCTATCTGCGTGTTGTGCTCAAGTTCTATGGATGAAAACACAACTCACATATTATGGCTTTACTTTTGATAAAATACCTATGTATTGTGACTCGAAAAGTGCCATAGCCATATCATGCAATCCTGTTCATCACTCAAAGACTAAGCATATCAGAGTCCGCTATCACTTCATAAAAGAACATGTGGAAGAAGTTACTGTTGAATTATTCTTCGTGAAGACAGATTACCAACTCGCCGATCTATTCACTAAAGCCCTTCCAAAAGAAAGGTTTAACGATTTAGTTCGACGAATTGGAATGCGAAGCCTAACCCCTGAGGAGTTAGAACGTCTTCTCGAATCTTCTTGAAAATGATTTTCCAAAAAGCTTCGCTGTAAATATTTTTGAAAAACAAAATACAAAATTTGAAAAACCAACAAAAGCAAAATATAAAAATATAAAACTTTCAAAAATTACAAAAACAATATAAAATCAAAAATCCAAAAATATTCTTCTCACGACATTTCTCTTGTATAATCGATATTCTATACGTTTCTAGAAATATCATTCAACAATGATACGGACATGTACTGATGCTTGAACGAGAGTTCTTTAAATGTTTTCTAAAACATGTCGTTTCTCAAAAATTTCTTCAAAAATGGCTTTCGTATACTTCAGTACGAAACCCCGGACAAAAATGATGACTTTTGATTATTTCAAATCAAAACTCGTGTTTTTAAAGAAAAAATCTAGTGTACGCTTCAGTGCACTACATTTAAAACTGGTGAGAAATCATCATCATCTTGAGCACCTTTTTCAAGATTGTTCAAAAAGACTTTTCAAAATCTTTCAAAATATTTTGTGCTCAAGATAACTCCCTCTAAAACCCTTTAATTGATTATGCTTTATTAAAGGGGGAGTATAAAACAAAAATGTTCCAAAATTCATGCTTAAATCAAATCCGTTTGTCTCCCCAAACGATTCTAAAATGTTGTTTAATCCGTTGATATCAAAAATATCACGAATATGCTATTTTTGAGGGGGAGGAGAAGTGATTAAAATATGATCAAAAAGTTTAATGATCGTTGTTTGAATCTCAAAATGAGCTCGACTCAGATGCAACCATTAAATTGACGAGGAATCATGTCCCATCTCGAGAAACTTTCTATGGACTTGACCAGGACGGGTAATAATTTCAAGCTAGTTCTCTAGTGATGTAAACGTGTCTCGAATCGGTTTGTTCATTTAAAGTCGATCAATTCAAAAAGTGCGAACTCTACCCTCACTGTGCAGATTTCTGTCAAAACTAATAAGCACAAGTGAAGGGGGAGTGTTTCTGAAAATATAAAACTCTCGCAGTGTTTCAAACATGTTTTCAATCAAAACACTCTGAGAGATTTTCAAGAAAAACGGTTTTATGGCAACAATAGGACAGTCATGGAGTTATAAGGTGACTAAGGATAGGAAAATCCGTCCTATGATCCGCTAGAGCCGGAGGGATCTACCCAATGACATCACAAATAGTTAGTATTAGAAGTCCTTAGGAATGATTGAAAAAAGAAGTAATGTGAGAAAGGAGAAAGAAGGGGTTGAAGAATTAAAAAGAAAAGTAAAAGAAAGGGTGAAAAGAAATAGCACTCCATAATCAACCTTAGGGCAGAAACCGGGTTCAATACATATGCTACTGGTTGTCACTTAGATGACGCCGGTATTGAAGACAAAGACGTCATGGACCCAGTGACGCACTGCACTAAACCTTCTAGCCACTCGATTCCTCTTAAAAGGATTTGTTTCATTCTCACTGGGAACCCTACGTAAACTATCGGCTTTCTCTTAAAGATTGTTGGTATTGAAGAAGGAGACCCTCTCCCTAGTCTCCGCTTAGGAAAACCAAAATGCACTAATTGAGTCTAGAGCCACGAGATTCATCAAAAGATCTCATAGGAACACTTGACATAACATCGCTTATTGTTCATCAATAAGGACACAAGTGATATATTCTAGAGTCCTACGCAGATATTAGCAATCTGCCAGAACATTTATGAGAAGTTTCACATCTGTGATCTTCAATGATTGAATGAAAAGTCCTGCCAGGGTCAACATCAAGCAGCCCTGACAGCAGGTCACTTCGGTAACTCCCCGTGGATTACGCTTAGTGTGTCTCAAATGGTCTACAGTTGTGGGGTGATGCTTCGGTGTACCTCAGCGACTCATCTGAACTGTAGGTGTACTTCGGTACATCGCGTTATCTCACTTGTGGGACTCCAGTTCAGGAACGGCCTTTGTGAGAATTAGAGACGTGTTTTCACACTATGCTGTTAGCACACTCGAAGTTTAACCTTGTAAGCGCTGGATTACTTCTAACCCATGTTTTTATGTTTTCTTCTTATGGATGCTTGCGGGAGGAAGAGATCGTGCAGATTCTCCACATGCTCATACCAACAACACATGAAAGTTCTCATCAAAATCAAAGGCAACACAAAGTTAAAGATGATTCTTCGTCAATGTCAAAGAATCTACAAAGTATAATGACTCGAGAACTACATCATTGGTAATTAAAAGTCAAATAGAAGTGTGACCATGGTGGAGAAAGACGTGGAGACACCTAACCAACGAAGTTGACAACGGCAGACAACCACATTAATTGATCACAAAGCATGAAGGAACAAAGAATCAAGACTATTCTATATCTACACGCAAAGTTCAAGCTCAAGGAAAGTAAAGACCTAATCAAGTGGAGCATGTTTTGACTGACCACCCCTTAGGGGGAGATTGTTAGCCGTAACATTTTTATTAGAAGTGATGGTCATTCATATTTAGGAACTTTGCAACGTGTGTTAAATATAGTGATAGAATAGTCAACGGGTTCGTGGATTGGGCTAAGCTAAATGGCTAAAAGCTATGTTAAGCTAGCCTTGTATAAGTTGTCATCCAATCCAAGTCCAATCCAAGCCCAAGCCCAAGCCCATGGGGCTTTTTATCTTGTACTATAATTATCCCTCAAAGTCTCATTTGAGGGGTGTGCTTGAGTGTGTGTGTGTATGTTTTCCTTTGATACTAAAGTTCTTCTTTTCATCTTTCTCTCTATACACATATACGAATAACATATCATCAAGTCACATTCTTTCCATCTTTGTTTCTACGCATTTCTTGTCTTTGTGGTTTAACGTGTTTGTTACGTGTACGCTTGTTTGGTAAAGCTTGGTATACGCGTAAGGTTGATATATTTAAGGTCCTACAGAGACAACTCCGTATGCTCCTCTAGACATGCCTTTGGCTTCTTCCCACGTTCTTTGGTTGTGATGTGTAGAATGGGATGCTTTGAAATGCTGGAAATCGTGGGGTATTTATAGGCCAGAACTGGGTTACGGCGTAACTAATATAATAGTTACGCCGTAATCTTCAATTTCTTCATAATTTGCACTAGATCTACTGGTTACGGCATAACCTTATAAGTGGTTACGCCGTATCTTCAATATTACTTGGTTACGCCATAGTTGATGAAATAGTTACGGCGTAGTTATCAGCTGCGTGGAACCTCATTTGACCTAATAAGTTACGTCGTAGTCTTTAGAGGGATTTATGCCGTAATCTTCTAATGAGTTGGCTTTCTGAGTTACGCTTTAGTTACAGCGTAAAGTGAGAGATGAGTTACGTCGTAACTTCTTCAAAGTCAGCATATTATGATAAATCTTTGATATTTCTCCAATTCCGCGTCTCTTTAGCTCCAATACTCGTAATTTACCTAAAAGTGGAAAACAATGGGAAAAAAGCGTAAATCCATATAAATGATATAAATTACAAGCATTATTGGGGGAAATTGACACTTAATATTCAGGACTATTTGATGTTATCACATTTCATGTAGCGGATGCAGCCCGCAATATAGAGATGCTCCATGCTGATCAGCATTTTAACAAGAGAGGTAGAGAAGGCGCCATGAGTAACCATCAGGGTCGCCATGACCAAGGGTATGAGAGCAGAGGTCGTCAGGACTGGGAGTATGACTCGAGACGTCAGGAGTCTCGGGATCAGGAGCAGCGAAGGTTTGGTAGATCAGGAGATGACCGTTGGGGTCAGGGCGGCAGTGGTCAGCGACAGTACCGAGACCATTCTTCTCGTGGGTCTTATCATGATCGTTCTACATCTTCTTCTCAGAGGAGGTCTACTAAGGCGTTGCCTCCTCTTCCTAATTGTACTACTTGCGGAAAGCCCCATCGGGGCGAGTGTTACAAGACTTCTGGAGCATGTACCGATGCGGGTCCATAGGGCATAAGGTGCTGGACTGCCCAAAGAAGAGAGTCAATGGGGGCGAAGAAAGGATAGCTCGTCAGTAATTTCTTTTATTTCTTTTCATTGATACTGATATTTGACGTTTATTTCCTTTCCTTTGATACATTGGTGTGACGTTTCGTTTAAATAAGATTTCCTAAATAAATTATGTTCTCTTTGAATGATCTCCATTCTATATAAATTTTTTGTATGATGGATGATTGTTTTATTTTTGAAGATTTGACGAACTGTGGAAGACCTGATACTATTGACGACGTGTTTCAGTTCGATGGTACTTGATATGTTCTGTTACGTTCCTTATATGCTCGGTTTCTCTGATTTCGAATCCGTTAGTGTTGATTGTTTCGGACCAACCCTAAGATGTAGAATGGACCGTTAGGTGGTTGATAGGATGATTTTCACGACTTGAGATAAAGTATGGTCATCATGAAGGTATACTCATATGATGCTGGTATTATGACGCTTGGCCAACGTGATAATACTTACATCATATGACGTACCCTTATTGTGATCATAGGATGTCTCGAGGAGTGCCTTAGAGCTTAGAATTTATGGCACCTGATTAAGATTGTCTGAGTTAGCAAGAATTTAGGATCATTCTGCCTATACCTTCATCGATATACGATTGATACGTTTAAATTCTCGGCAAGCATTCATCTCTATAAGGTCCCTACCATCTGATCTCTGTTACTCTCATTTCGATGTAATCTGGTATGTCTCCGTTGTTTTTCATCCGTGTTCACTTCAATTTTTGAGGACGAAATTTTTTTTAGAGGGGAAGAATTGTGAAACCCTAAAATCGTTAACACGTCAAATGATCATTTTACCCCTCGTTGTAAAATCCGTAAAATATAATGAACTTGTTAAATACGTTAAACGCTTACCTTATAACTATAAAATCTAAAAGATATTTTTAGAAGGTAAATTAAATATGTGATTTGGTCTTGTGATTCCTTGTTGATCGGCCAAGAAAAATGCCTAAAGGGCTCCTTATATTGTTTCCTAACTTATCTTAATCTTATCACAATAAATATTCCATATCATCTCAGTTAAAACATTCACCAAAACCCTAACTCACCCAAAAGAAAAGGTACGGAAAATAAAAAAATCCCCTCCCATCTCCATATGTTGTCGCCAAAGGGCAAGGACCAAGAAGGTGTGTACGTGTGGTGTAGGGACTGAGATTCACGTGTTTGTTTCAAGTATTGATTTGGTTTTGATCGTGGGACTATTGCTGCAGTCGTGGTACTATAGGGCTCAAAAAAGGTTGATTCGCTTAGGTTTTGATCATCGTTTTCTTCTTCTTTTCACATGCTACAAGGTATCACAATAATGCTCTCGTCTTGTCCTTGTTTTTCTGATTCTGGTCGTGTGTCTTTGCATCCATACGCATGATTTTTATTCTCATAAACGTGTCACATGAATGATTAAAACAAACCTAATATATTGCTACATAAAATCATAAGAAAACCTTTATATATGTCGACCTATGCACTCCACATATTCTGTTTGTGTTTCTGATTCTGGACGTGAGTTTAAGAAACCATATGCATACTTTTGGAACTTTAAAACATGTCATGTTTAATGTTAAACTCAAGCTATGAAAACCTAGTGCTAAACTACATAAAATTATGACTTAAACCATTTATGTACATGTCGATCTAGGTGTATAATCTGGTCCCTTGAATCTGTTGTGAAAACACCGTGCGCATGCCTTTTGAAAACTCTATATATTGTCACATAAAATATTAAGTATAAACCACATAAAATCATGTTGTATATGTTGTGTGTGTGTCGCACAAGGGATAAATATAACTTGTATTGAGCATGTTTAAAGGGTTAAAAACATGTATAGTAATCGTAATACGTTGGTTTAATTATTGTGTCATATGGTTTGTATGGTGTATGTAAGTTTCGACCTAAAATAAGTAACCACATTAGATCACCTAAAATTGTACTAGTCGTTTTAAATGGGGTATAACGTTAAAGTACATGCATGACGTAAAATTAGGGTTGTTAATATGTGCATATACGAGCTATATAAATTCAATGTTAGATTCGTAATTATTTTTTGGGTAAAAGGGTTAATTCACCCCGGTAAATTTATTACGCCAAAAACATTGAAGTACAAAGGATGAGGGTGTATCCATCATCTCAGTCCCATAGGACACTTACAGACTCGAATATAAGAATGACACGACATTCCTATAACTTACAATAAAGTGAACATACCAATAATGACAAAGTACATAAAAATTACACACTACTCAAAAGAATTACTTGAGCCTTCAATATCACTATTGTGGTCCACTTTAACATCCATGAAGAATCCATGTATGAACATCCAAGCATTCGTCAACATATCTGCAACCTTCATGCCATTATCCCCTTTCAAAACGGCCAAGTAGCTGAAAGAGGACCATGCAACGAAACAAGGGTGATTAAACCTAAATAGTAGATCGAATGTGCACCAAAATCAGTCACCACCAATCAATCCAAAGAGTTTTTGAATAAGAACTCTAACAAACTTAACTTCCAAGCATAAATCAGCAGCAACATCACAAAATCCATAAGCTTCAAGTCTGAACATGCAAGTAACCACCCATACGAACCAAACTTGTGTAGGCAAACGGACTTGTACATACATTGGGGTTAGACCCAAACTTCCAGCAATGATAGCAAAAGTTTTTTGCATAAGAAACCAATAAAACTTAACTTCCAATAATGACCAGCAGCTGCACTTTCATCTCTCTCAATCCCACTTGAAACACGAATGACTTATAGCACCAAAAAAAAGATGCACACGTAATATCCAAAACCCTAAAACGGGTTACTTGCAATGAGAAGATAACCAAACCCTAGACGAGTTTAGTAGATAATATAGCACCAGAAACCACTTGTGCACAAGAGATTAACGAAACCCTTAGAAGGGGAATCGAATAGAATTAAAGGAATGTGCAGCAAAAGAACATAATCAACCTTATATATGTATAATCGATCAATAAACCGACTATGGAATGAAGAATAATAAGGAACGATTAAAAAATCCCCAATGGCAGCAAACAACCCTAAAAAACGATTTCAATAAATATGAACCAAAACCTTAGATCCAAGAAACGATTTGAGCTAAACCAATGATAAACGTAATGTTTAATCACAAGAATAATCAATTCGATCCAAGAAGAAAAGAATTAGAGCAGATTAAATGAAAATCGATTGAAAAGAATACAACCCTAAATCGAATTAATCACCAAATCGACCCAAGAACTCAAGATTAAATCACCCAACAATATTAATCAATGATAAACACGACTGTAAATCATAAGATTAACAAGAGGAATCAGAAAACAAGAGATCAAAGAGTGATTTTTAGAAAAAACGATTTAGGGTTGTTAGGTTGAAACTAAAGGGTTGATTTGTAAACATAGTGACTAAAAGGGCTAAATTAGTAAAATGGGTAAAAATGGCATATTTACACTTTAGACCCTACACTTTATAATACTTACACTTTAGACTCTAAACTTGTGTAATTTGGCATAAATGATCCTTAAAGTATAATAACACCCATTTAACCTAATGTGTCTTTAAAGTGCATCCTAAATGGCTAAACTTACTAAATACGGAAACTTGCTAATTATGGAAACTTACTAAATATAGAAACCTGTCATTTATGGAAAGTTACTAATTATGGAAACCTGCCTAAAATAGAAAGTTACCTAAAATGGGAAAGATTACTAAGAGTGGAAACTTGCTAAAAATGAAAAGCCGTCTAAAATGAGTAATCTGATTCTTAATAAGCATTATCGAATTCATATAGGTTCCGGGAGGCGGGATTGATTCATCTCGTGACTTTACTTTCTTGTTTTGCTTGCTTCGAATAAGGTACAGATATTTTATCCCTTTTCAGTAGGGGTTTCTCATGACTTTCTGATCCTTCGACTTTGTTTCTACTATGATATTCCTTTGCTATTGACACTCTGATATTGAACCATTGCTATTGACCCCTCTGTTATTGAACCTCTGTTATTGAACCTCTGTTACTGAACCTTTGATACTGAACCTTTGATATTGGACTTTGATATTGGATTATTCCTATGAACCTTTGAATTATGAACTAATGATATTGAACCTCGATTATGATGACTCACCTATTGTATACTGTGGACCTTCTACCTTGACCTGTCAGTTTGATACCCGAGCCGTTATACTAGGCATGGGGGTTCCATGTCCGTGTCATTGATGCACCAATGGCATGACTCTAGTGTGGTTGAGTGATGTTCCACACCGTCCCTTTCTGTTATCTGATTATGCGCGCTTGGATATATATTGTATGGCCACTATTGTCTGCAGGGGCGTATGGATGCATCCTAGATTTGATTTGTTATCTAATATGTTATGATTTTTCTGGTGAATGATGTCGTGTGCAATACGCGTATTCACAATCTGGGAGCTGATCACTCCATGTCTGTTATGTCTGCTATGGTTACTATTGGTTACTACTGGGCTGCTATTGCCACTATTGATATGATTGTATTGTCTGTTGGCTCGTGGTGGATTACTGACCTTTCCTTTTACCTTACTCTATACCTTTGACACACCATATATATTGTCTGACTGTCCTTACTTTGTTCTCTGTTCAGTTTCATTATTATTATATCATTATATCTGTTCACTAGGCTTTTTAAGCTCAGCCGCATTTCTTTTCCTGCGGCAGGTACATAAGCTAGGAGCTGGGGATTGTTTGGGTTGAGAGATGAGCTGATATAGAGACCATGCCTAGTCATCTTAGACTTCAATATGTTCTGATATTGTTAGACTTGGTTATCATATTTCTATTTTGGAATTCTTTGAATTTATGTATTGTTAGGTCATGTTGACTTGATTTTTCCTTTGTTTATTTGAATAAGATTTTCCGCTGTTTGATTTATGTCCATTACGAATGCTTTGATATAACACCATACTGTGATACTTCTACCCTTATCGGGTTGGGGTGTTACATCGATAGAGGAGGTTGTCTTTTCTTGGCTCGAATTTCTGAAAAGAAAAGCGAGGAGAAGAGTGAAAGACACCTTAAGGATGTACCCGTCGTTAGAGAGTTTCCAGATGTGTTTCCCGACGATCTGCTAGCGATTCCACCTGTCTGACAAGTGGAATTCCAAATCGAGTTGATACCTGGTGCTGCACCCGTAGCTCGGGCACCCTATCGACTTGCTCCAAGAGAATTGGACGAACTGTGTAAACAGTTGGCAGAGTTGTCAGGGAAGGGATTCATTCGACCAAGTTCGTCACCGTGGGGAGCACCGGTGTTGTTTGTGAAGAAGAAGGATGGATCGTTTCCGATGTGCATTGATTATAGGGAGTTGAATAAGCTGACGGTGAAGAATCGATACTATAACAACCCGTAAAATTTCGGATTATTATAATAATATATATCACGTCAGAAAATTAAAATCGGTTATTTTCTGAAAGATCTCAATATCTAAAATTTAAAAACGAGAAGTCATCTCGTTTCTTTAAAAATAAGACACCGCACACATGATACTTGTCCACTAAGTATCTATATAGTAAATTATGGAATTTATTATTCTCTAAGTTAAATTTTTTTTTCTCTAAGTTAAATTTAAGCATACATAAGCTTAAGCCGATGTTCTGGGAAGTTATCCCGCATACTGCAGCACGCAGTAACATACAAAACTAAAAATAAATACTTATATGAGTGAAATATGCACATTTTAACATTCAATGATAATTTACGGAAGAAAACGAGAGGTTATCTCATGAATTTAGAAAGTCACGGCACCGCACGTATACTGACACCAAATTAATAACGGCAAACAGTATAATTAAATTTCTACGTAATAATAATGTTATGTTATTACGTTTAATAAATCGTTTCCAAAACATAATTTCTATATTTTTTGGGTACCGGGGATGTACGTTTACTCAAGGATTCGACAAAACATAGGGTACACTTAATACTGTTATTAATAATAAAAAACAAGATGTTACCCAAAAACCCAACCGAATACTTGATTTGTCATTTTTGTCTTCTGCTTTTATGTCTCCTCCCTACGCACCTCTCTCCCTCCATAAACACATAAAAGATCTCTACTCCTCTTTCTTGAAAGTCAACCTCAAAAAGGATCATCATCCCCCTTCTACAAATGGATTCCTAACATCCTAGCAGTCACATGTTTCCTTTGGAGAATGGGTTAGAAAACGACTAGAGCCAAGAAAGAGTATCAACCTATGAGCTAGGTCAAGAAAGTTAGGAGCCTTCCTTTCCCTCCTCCATCTATACAAAGGTCAAGAATTCCACAGAAGTATTCATTCGATTTCAACCCAATCCGAAAATTAGGGTTCATGCAAATCAAAGGGGTTTTTCCAATTGAGTGGGGGGTTTTGTTAATTGAAGCATAAGGAAGATTCTCCAAGTATTTAATCGTGCCAATTCGTTTCGAGTCCTCTCCAATTTGAGTTCATGGTTTTTGGGTGTTCATCTATTCGACCCACGAGATTTAATGTAAGAACATGAAATTGTTATCTTTTTTTTTTTTTTTTTTTAATCTATTGAATTTGTAATATCAATTGTCTAAGTCGAATTTATGATCTTCTTGTTCATACCGATTGGTATCAATTATTTAAATTATAAGTGATATTGATTTATAATGGTGTTAATTAAATTGAAAGTGGTGTTATGGAATTAATAAGGAAAAATGATTTTCTTTCGCTAATTGTTGTTATGTGTGGCAATTAATAAATTACAAACAAAAACTAGATTGGCTCATGAATTGGAATTGCTTATTTTTCATTTTTGGCTTATCATGGTACTTAAAGGTTTGATATAAAATTTGATATTGATATGAGTTGGTTTTGTTTTGTGGTCGCAATCACTGTTGGTTGAACCAACAGTGTCTATACTCCTTTTTGTTAAGTCATATTTGCTTCCAAATTTTGGATTATTAAAGTGATTGATTTGGTCTTGTTTGCTTGGTTGAGGGTCGAACCAAAGTGGAAGAAGTCTTATGGTTTTAGTTGGATTACTTCTTTTTTTCCCTAAACTGTGAACTCAAAACAAGGTCAAGAAAAGAGTGGTATGAAAAAGGAATTTGTTGTGTTTGGTTTTTCTTGTGAGTCGACCACTGCCCAACAGTGGGTATTTTATCCTTTTTTTTATCTTGTTCACCACCCATTGTCCTACAAAAATTTTGAACTTAAAGAAACTAATAGATGAAATATAATTTGGTTGATTTGAAATTGGGTTGCATTTGACTCGTTTCGTGCCTACTGATGTCAAACAAGTCCCACACAATAAATAACTTAAAAGGTTAAAATCTTGGTCTATTGGATATGGGAAGTGGGTAGAATTAAGTTTGGTTTGGGCTGTGTTTTTGTCGAAGGGGTGTGGGTCAAATTATTAACCTTATCATTGATATTTTATTTAGCCTTCTTTTTATGGAACATAATATTTTTTTTAGTAGTGCAAGTAAAATTTGCAAAAATAGTGCAAGTGTATATTAAAAATATAAAATTTACTAAACTTACTATGGCATCAAATATAAAACTTTCTACATACTAATATAAGAATGCGAGGACAACACGGAGAAGCTTCGATATCAATTTTTGTCCATTTTTTTTTGGCGGACTTAACTTCACTAAATTCCAACATTAGGCATCCAATACTTATTTAACTTATAAAAACTTATTATAGTTTGATAAACGCTATCGTAAAAATCCTACACTTATAATAACCTAAACAAGCATACACTTTAAATATATATAATCTATTAGCTTAATTTAAATATAAACACTTTAAATAAAACCATTGCTTGAAAATATTTATTTACATACTTTTAACTAATATATATTTACAACAATGTCTTTATATTCCGACGACTTCTAATATTTACTTGTATTATCTTTCCGTACTTTGTCTTTCGGATACTTGTGAAGCGACTACTCATTCGTCTTGTATACTTTTATACTTATGCATTTTCCAAGAGCCAATACTTACAAACAACTGAAAAACTGTTTTAAACTTAAATGCTGCCACACAAGCAACAACAACATAAACATTGAAAATTTTATAAAGTTAGTTAAACTTTATCGAGTCTTAAACATAAAGACTAAATATGTCGTACTAAATTAGGTTGCGTGTCGGAGTCGTGCACTACCAATAATTGATTTAATTCCCTTGGGACTTCTAATTGCCAAGGTGAGTTTCATAGCCCCTGCTTTTACTTGTTTTTCATAACTGTTTTGGGGGAAAATACATGCTCGTTTTTACTTAAACTAAGTGCTGATTTTACCTGAACAAGTGAATTATTTACTAAAACTATGTTGAATGGCTGAATGTATTATGTGTTTACTTGCCAATTACTTGATTACATAAATGCATTCTAGTGTAAAGTTAATGCTTGCTTTTACATATAGTGTGACAACTGGAAATTTAGGGAGTCTACTTTAGGTAACCGCATTACGTTAAACTAAACCGAGTTTTGCCTTTAACACTATTTTTATCAACCGTGACTTGATTTTATATCGTCTATTGGTTTTTGTGGTTTATTTCATTATTGGACGAGTTATCGTGTGAGTTTAACTCTTTTTGGTAGGCACTATTCGATTCGGCACTAGAAAAGCCTAAAACGAGAAATAATGTAACTTTTAGACCGTGACTCGAAAATCTACGAATAAATAGTCAAAACTCGTGGAAAAACATAAATAACGATAATAGAAAGTCAAATGAACATCGTGGGACACTCGGGGGACAATATATGAGCTCGGGAATGGGTAAACGGGATAGTTTACGAAAAATGACGCCTTCGGCCCCTCCTCTTTTCCTAGGCCGGCGCCCACCTCCCCCTTTTTTATTTATTTTGAGGTCCCTCCTTCATAAATATAAATACCCCATCACCACCTCACTTCCACCCTTTCATTCTCTCTCTAAAACACACACACCACTCTCCTTCTCTCTCTCCCGTTTCTCTCTCTACAAACTCAAACCCTAAACACCATAGCCGCCACTTTCTGGCGAGATTCCGGCCACACCGCCGTGCGTCACCACACACCTCCACCACCATCTTAAAGATCTTTTCATCCTCTTTCCATCCCTATATAACACGCGCCATATAGACCTCCATAACATCTCCAAATCTTGAAAATACTATTCGAATCTTTAGGGTTTCAAGTGGGTTTTGTAGCTCGTGTTTGTAAAAGTTAAAAGGGACTTGAATACGCCATGTTTGGGCATAGAGCAGCCACGTACGAGCCATATTGGTCTCATATGGGTGGCGACATTTAGGGCTTTTGGGTGAAACATGGGATTAAATCTAATTAACACTTAAATAAACATGTAGCTAGTGTTTTGGAATCATGTGGTGTATCATATTGTTGGGTCTTTGCATTCTAGGTTTAGTTTTATGTTTTTGATTAGGAATAGATGATGGGTTTGATGTTTGGTTAATGATTGGAGGTGGATTGATTGTGTTTGGATGTTGTGGTATTGATTTGGGAGTGTTTGAATGGTGATTGGTTGTGGTGAAGGGGCATATGCACCATGAGACCCACGTATGGTCTTGGTGTGGTGTCATACGTGACCCACATGGACCAAGGTTCCGGGTCGAGTTGTCGTGGTAGCTTGTGGGTTGATGTTGTTGCCGTTTAGATGAGACGCGTGGAGCCGAAAAGCTTCTAGAGCTTGTTTGGTTCACGTGGTATTAACCATGACCGTGTCATGACCATTAGGGTCATAACATTATTCGGGTATATTTGGTTGGTTGATTGCTTGGCGGGATTGATTTGAGTTGATTTGGGATTGAATTGCGCTATTATGACTTTTATTCGGACTTGATATATATAAATTGTCAACTTTGAGCAACGTCGGTGTTACTTTGACTTTTTAGTCAATAGTTGACCCCGACAACGCCGTAACATAGACTTTAGTATAGTTTAACTGATTTTTCAGTTTCATTGTGGCTGCAACGAGTTTCAACTGTTAAATATATATAGTTCAGGCTTATTTTCAGTATTATCGCGTTAAGTTAGGGTTTAGTTGAGTTTAGTTAGGGCGGTTCGTTAGTTGGTTGGTTTATATGGGCTTATTACAATACTGGGATTACCAGTACTGTGCCAGTACCAATTATGGTGCACTTGGTTTGTTCGAGATCTTCGAAAAGCCGAGGTGCGCAGAGTAGATTTGCCGTTGTTGTAGTTGGGTGTTCGATGGTGCTGTTGAGCTGGGCCTTGGAACCAGGTACACCCAGTGCATACTGTGGTGTGGTTCTGGTATGCACCCAGAGTACCACGTATACGGGGAAGTGGTGTTGGTTAGTGGTAAGTTTGTGAGGGTTTAGTT
>BPTQ01000009.1:179492432-179509787 GCA_019973895.1 Chrysanthemum seticuspe | reverse complement strand
CAAATCCCTCTAACACCTCTGGTGGAACCCCAACGCTGAATCGAACTCGAGGTTGTACCTACAAAGAGTTCCGATTCTGTGGTCCCATCGAGTTCGGAGGAACTAAGGGAGTAGTTTACCTGACTAGGTAGTTGGAGAAAACTGAATATGTGTTTACCGTTAGAAACTGTGATGAGGATTGTAAGGTTAAGTATGCAACATTTACCTTGAAGGATGAAGCGTTGACCTGGTGGAACAACTATCACAGATCAGTAAGAAGTGATGTAGCTTATAGCATGACTTGGACTCAGTTTAAGTCTCTCCTGATCAAGACTTACTGTCTTAGGAATGAAGTTAAGAAGCTAGAGATTGAGTTTTGGAACCATAAGGTTAAGGGTACCGACATGACGACTTACAATCGTCGTTTCCAAGAGTTGTCGTTGCTTTGCCCTGATATGGTTCGCACTGAAGCCCTTAAGATTGAGAGGTATACTGATGGATTGCCTTTAGCTACTCGAAATGATGTCATCGCTGCGAAGCCAGTTAATTTGCATGAGGCAATTACTGTGGCTCAGCGTTTGATGGACTCTTATGTATTAGAAGTAGGAGAGAGGGGTAGGAGTGTTAGGAGTGATAAGAGGAAGAGGAATGAAGTTGGTAAATGGAATGGCAACAAACGGCATAAGACAGCCAAGGTGTTCACCATAGAAAATGGAGAAAGGAAGGGTTATGAAGGTGGCAAGCCCGTGTGTGGTCGTTACAATCGACACCACCATGGACCGTGCCCGAATGTGTGGAGGAAGTGCTCTAAGGTAGGACACTTGGCCAAAGACTGTTGGTCCCGACCACTTGCTGTAACTCAAACTGCACAAGGAGCGGACTGGAAGGCCACTGTCACCTGTTTTGGATGTGGGAAGAAAGGGCACTACAAGAATGAGTGCCGAGAGCCGTGGATGAGAGGAAATCCCGGTAATGGAGGAGGATTTGTTAACCGAGGTTTGGGAAGTAATGGCTTAAGCCCTGTGAAGCGTGAGGTTGTGGAGAACCAGGGAAATCTGAGTGCTAGGAATCAGCAAAGAGACATGGGAACAGCGCGTGTGTATGTTATTGGGAAAGAAGCTGGTGAGGACCCTAACGTAGTTACGGGTACGTTCCTTCTCAATAATCGCTATGCTTCCATACTGTTTGATACTGGTGCGGATATGAGTTTCGTATCTACCGATTTTATGCCATTACTAGCAATCTCCCAAACACATCTAGGGTTCAGTTACGATGTGGAATTAGCTAATGGAAATAGAGAGAAGATAGATACCGTATTCCGAGGTTGTACCTTAAGTTTACTAGACCACCCGTTTAGCATTGGACTATTGCCAGTCACCTTAGGAAGTTTTGACGTCATTATCGGAATGGATTGGTTGTCGAAGAACGGTGCACACATCATCTACGACGAGAAGATCATGCGTGTCGTATGGCGGAAAAGTTCTGAGCATACAAGGAGATCGGAGCGACTGTGGAAGTCCTTCCCGGTTGAGCATCATCTCTTGTATTAAGGCCCAGAAGTACATCGATAGAGGAGGTTGTCTTTTCATGGCTCAAATTTCTGAAAGGAAAAGCGAGGAGAAGAGTGAAAGACACCTTAATGATGTACCCATCGTTAGAGAGTTTTCGGATGTGTTTCCCGACGATCTGCCAGGGATTCCACCTATCCAACAAGTGGAATTCAAAATAGAGTTGATACCCGGCACTGCACCCGTGGCCCGTGCACCTTAGCGACTTGCTCCAAGAGAATTGGAGGAACTATCTAAACAGTTGGCAGAGTTGTCTGAGAAGGGATTCATTCGACCAAGTTCGTCACCATAAGGAGCACCGGTGTTGTTTGTGAAGAAGAATGATGGATCGTTTCGGATGTGTATTGATTATAGGGAGTTGAATAAGTTGACGGTGAAGAATCGATATCCGCTACCTAGAATAAATGACTTGTTTGACCAACTCCAAGGAGCTAGTGTCTTTTCCAAGATCGACTTACGATCTGGTTATCACCAACTTAGAGTTAGAGAGGAGGATATCCCTAAGACGGCTTTTAGGACTCGTTATGGGCACTATGAATTCCAAGTGATGTCGTTTGGTTTAACCAACGCGCCAGCGATTTTCATGGATATCATGAACCGAGTATGTAAGCCATATCTGGATAAGTTTGTGATAGTATTTATAGACGACATCTTGATATATTCCAAGAATAGAGAGGAGCACGAAGAGAATTTGAGGCTCATTTTAGAATTGTTGAGAGAGGAGAAGCTGTATGCCAAATTCTCTAAGTGTGAATTTTGGATATCATCCGTATAATTCTTAGGTCACGTGATAGATAGTCGAGGTGTTCATGATTGACCCAGCTAAGATTGAGGCCATTAAGGAATGGGCAGCCCCTAGGAACCCATCAGAAGTCCGCCAGTTTCTAGGTTTAGTAGGCTATTATCGGAGGTTCATTGAGGGATTCTCCAAAATAGCTAAGTCGCTGACCAAACTGACACAAAGGACGTTAAGTATGAATGGGGAGAAAAGGAAGAAAAAGCATTCCAACTTCTGTAGGAGAAGTTGTGTAGTGCGCCCATCCTATCTTTTCCAGAAGGAAGCGAAGATTTTGTCGTGTATTGCGACGCTTCGCATAAAGGCTTAGGTGCTGTTTTGATGCAACGGGAGAAGGTGATTGCTTATGCATCCTGACAACTTAAAAAGCATGGGAAAAACTACACCACCCATGATCTTGAGTTAGGTGCTGTAGTGTTTGCTCGTAGAATCTGGAGACATTACTTGTTTGGAACCAAGTGTGTAGTGTTTACCGACCATCAGAGTTTGAAGCATATCTTAGATAAGAAGGAACAGAATATGAGACAGCGTCGTTGGTTACAGTTGCTTAGTGATTATGACTGTGAGATTCGTTATCATCCTGGTAAGGCTAATGTTGTGGCTGATGCACTTAGGCGTAAGGAGAACATTCCACCTTTACTCGTTCGATCCCTTGGAATGACCATTATTTCACCTCTACTATCTCAAATCTTAGCCGCCCAGGCTGCGGCATTGACGGAAGAGAACCGTCCTTACGAGAATCTGCATGGAATGGTAGAAAGTGAAAACGGCTTCTTGAAGCGTTCTGACGGAACCTTATGCTTCAAAGACAGAAGCTGGATACCATTTCTTGGTGGAATCCATGAGTTGATTATGCACGAGTCGCATAAATCAAAATACTCTATTCATCCCGGAGCCGATAAGATGTATCAGGACCTTAAGAAATTCTACTGGTGGCCTAACATGAAAGCCGACATAGCTCAGTATGTCAGTTGGTGCTTGACTTGTTCTAAGGTAAAGGCCGAACACCAGAAACCCTCAGGACTCTTAGTTCAACCCGAACTTCCAGAATGGAAATGGGAGCGAATCGCCATGGACTTTATCACCAAGTTACCAAGGACAACTAGCGGCAATGACGTTATCTGGGTAATCGTTGATCGTTTGACTAAGTCTGCTCACTTCTTAGCCATTAGCGAGGTCGATAGTCTCGACGAGCTCGCTCGATTGTACCTTAAGGAGATAGTATCGCGTTATGGAGTACCGATATCTACTATTTCCGACCGAGATAGCCGTTTTACATCCCACTTTTGGAGATCCTTACAGTCAGCGTTATGAACAAACTTGGATATGAGCACTGCTTATCATCCTCAAACCGATGGTCAAAGCGAGAGAACCATTCAGACCTTAGAGGATATGCTTAGAGCCCTGTGTTATCGATTTCGTCAAAGGCTGGGAGAGACATCTCACTTTGGCCGAATTCTCTTACAACAATAGTTATCATTTTAGCATTAAGGCCGCTCCATTTGAAGCACTGTATGGCCGAAAATGTCGTTCTCCTATTTGTTGGGCTGAAGTTGGCGAGAGTCAACTTACTGGTCCCGAACTTGTCCTAGAAACCACTGAGAAGATAGTTCAGATTTGTAATCGTTTGCAAATGACTACGATACTCGAGATTGCTCGATTCCTTAATCTCAATAAATAAAAGGGTTGGATGAAGAATGATATGAGGTAGGGATTAGGCATGGGAAACATATATAATTGGTGTAATATAAAATAACAAACATATAGATTAAGTCCAAATAACAAACAAAAATGCGGTTAATTACTTCCTGACCATCCATTGAAAAAGACACAAATCATAGACTAACTCAAGCTTTTACTCGAAAACTCACGCTTTAATAGGTAGACATGAACTAGACTCACTGATGTCTTAATCATCATTCCGTTAAATCAAAACTTAGTTGGCGTTCCCTTAATGGCAAAATCCCTTGCACTCCATAAATATAGTACAAAAAACAATGGTGATATCTTACATTGTTGGTTTATAATACGTACCAACTAATAATCGATTAGCTCAAACTATAGAATCAGTTAAAGTTTACACGAATCGACTATCTCTCCTTTTCTTCTCTCGTTTTTTTTTTCTTTTTCTATTTTTCATTTCTTTTTTATATTTTTCATTTTTTGATTTTTTTTAAACAAATCAACTAATAGTGTAAAATTTCACCACTTCACCATCATAATAAATTTGGATGATTTTTCATATACTTCAAAACTTCAGACATAAAAATAATAGTGATAGTAGTAAACACACAAAAATTAAAATAACTACTATCACATTCCTATTGCGATGTGTAATTCCCGACCTAACCAAAGATAAGAAACACACATGAACACCAGAAAATACACACTTTACAAAATCAACCAACCACCGACTTTAATCTATAGGGTAGGCTAAGATGTATAGGTGTAACAAAACAAATTTATAATAATGTAAGCAATGAAAGGAATGGATCTGAGGGTTTTTCTACTAGTATTTTACTCTAAGAATGAGAGTAACAAAAGGGTTTTATACTGGGGTTAACTAACCAGTGTAGTTAGTTAATATTACATAACATGTAAACAACATATGATGTAATCCCAGAAATTTACCTAGTTAGACAAGTCACTCCAATTATATCAATAACACTCATTATGGTGGTCTCGAATAGTATACCAAGCCAAGTTCTAAAGTTTACTACAAGTCACCGGCGCACTCATATTTTTGTCGAATCTGGGTAAAATAGTGGAAACCAAATAGGCTCAATCATCACAATATGGAAATAAGGGTTATGTGTGCGTGTTATGTAACTATTGATTTCACAAAAGCATGCTAATTTTTTTATATTAAGCATATATTAAGCATATTTATGAAAAATTAAGGACAAATAGTGTTCTAATTCTCCATCCCCAACTAAAGATATACAACGTCCTCGTTGTATAAATATAACATGAAATACATGAAATATAATGAATTAGAACATAAAAACTCCCTTGTAATTTGCTCGGTATGATCCTCCAATGTAAGTTTGCGAGCAAATAAAAAGAGGGAGTCCATTTATACCATAAATCGTTCAAACTTGTCAATAAAGTAAACACCACAGAAAAAGAAACTCGAGAACATCTTATTTATCATTGGTTAGAAAATGAAAATACAAAAATTGACAGGCAGAGTGTCAATATGCCATATCCATGGAACATTGGATATGCCGTATCAACTACCTAAAATACTAAAGTGTACGTCAGTGGTTAATACACCATATCCACTAACAGGGAATACGTCGTATTGACCAACTGACATGAATATGAAAATGAAAATATAGTAAAAAAGAAAATAAAAGACAATCATGGTGTGACAACTCGTAAATTCCTCGATGCGTTGTAATTAGAGAAACATCGATTAGAGCGATCGTTCTGTCTAAGTTGAGATACGAGTCGTATTATATATCATTTTTGTTGGAAATATTATTTTAAAGACATTGGCATAACTCCCGAGTCGTGAATCCTTCGTTTGCTAGCTCAAACAAGTCTCGAACCTAATATATCAAAAGTTTTACAAAGTTTCATCTAGGGTCCCTTTAGAATGTTTCATTTCCGCCCTTGTGCTTTTGAGTGTACAAGTCTACTCCCTACTGGTACTATATATACTCCCACTCCCTCACAATCTCTCATTTTCACCTCCCACTTTCTCTCACTACAAAACATACACACAAATACTTCTCTCCTCTCTCTCTCTAAAATCCGGCCACCCAAACTAGGGTTCCGACGCCGTCATAAATTCCGGCCAAAATTCCGGCGACCACCAATAATGACACCACCTATCTCAAACGATAGATCGGGGTTTTGTGACCACGATGTTGGAATCACTCCTAAACTAGAATTCAAGTGCTAGTAATTAATATGTAATAGTTAGCTTAAGTATGCTTTTATGTTAGTAATCAAGGTTAGGCTCATGTAGAAAGACCATGAGCCTATCCAAAGCCCAATAAGGAAAGGATGGAAACTTGGTGTGTTGCCCTAGTTCCTTCCTAAAAATAATCTTGTAAACTCCCATTTGGGAGTTGGTTGTTCAATTTACACATTTTACTTTACGCAGACTCTTCATATATTTCATATGTGTGTGTGTTTGTTCATCCGATCACCTTGTCTATATTTCTTCTATTGATGCTTGTGTTACTATTATGGTGACCTAACAGTGGTATCAATCGCCAAATATTTGGGTGAAAAGGTTTTGTTTTTGAAGTCTTTTTGCTACGCGTAAGGTTCACGGTTTCCTAAATTTTCATACGCATAAAAACTCATCTTTTTTCACTTTCAAATCCAAGATTCTTGTACTTTCAAGGTTATTAGGTGTTAAAGGTTACCTTTTTGGCAAAAAGTTTCAAACTTTACGTGTAGATCATTGTTTTTAAGCTTGGTTTTAAACGTGTGGTTATCTCTATGTTTTGAATCAACAAGTTTCACACTTTTGTGTTATTTTGGTGATATTGAAGCTGTTTCATCACAAAAATCTGGTTTAGAAACATCTTTGGGCAGAAATCAGTTTTGGTTCATTTTTACGCATAAGTAAACCCTAAGTTTACGCATAAGATATCCGTGGTTTGATCTTCAGTTTTCTTGGTTTACTCAGTGTTTTCTTGCTTGGATAAGCCTGAAAACACTTCGACTTTGGATATATTTTACACTGATGATTGGAGGTGGATTGATTGTGTTTGGATGTTGTGGTATTGATTTGGGAGTGTTTGAATGGTGATTGGTTGTGGTGAAGGGGCATACGCACCATGAGACCCACGTATGGTCTTGGTGTGGTGTCATACGTGACCCACATGGACCAAGGTTCCGGGTCGAGTTGTCGTGGTAGCTTGTGGGTTGATGTTGTTGGCGTTTAGATGAGACGCGTGGAGCCGAAAAGCTTCTAGAGCTTGTTTGGTTCACGTGGTATTAACCATGACCGTGTCATGACCATTAGGTTCATAACATTATTCGGGTATATTTGGTTGGTTGATTGCTTGGCGGGATTGATTTGAGTTGATTTGGGATTGAATTGCGCTATTATGACTTTTATTCGGACTTGATATATATAAATTGTCAACTTTGAGCAACGTCGGTGTTACTTTGACTTTTTAGTCAATAGTTGACCCCGACAACGCCGTAACATAGACTTTAGTATAGTTTGGACTATTGATTGATTAAAAGCCGAGAAGTCATGACTCGTGCTTGTGGACTCGAAACGAATAACGATATGAAACTAATATTGGAATTTGACGAAATGTATATATGAAAATGCTAATCAACTATGAAACATTAATAATTAAAAGGCTTTTATACCAAAAATATCGATAACAAGACTTATCTTGTTATTTACTATTTTAAATAGAAACTAACGACTAAAAATGGAAATGTTTTATAATAAAGGAGTAATTAATGTTTCGAGTACACGATTATTGAAATATGCCAATTATGTGCATTTAATACTAGTTTCAAGTATTTATTTACTTACGTTGTGTGCATGGGTTACGGATAACCTAACATTAAAAGTGTTGATCCACGTGGGTAGCAGACTTATTAGGTTGACGAATCTAATAAGAGCCCGCTAGGTACGTTGGGTAACCTTATATAGGATGCGACCGGTTTATGGGATAATAAGCGACACGAATAAATAAATGAGTTTATCGGGTTGAAAAATTCGATAAGGTCTACTATTTATTCCGAAACTTATTGGACTATGGAGCTTATCGCTTAGATGTCTCATTGTGTTGCATTGAGTCACATATTGGTTGCTTGAGTGCATTCATGGCATCATATTGAGTCGATACACCCACATGAGGACACCAAACACTAGGACTAAACGGTGAAACGCGATATTTTTGGAAATAACGAAATGGAATACATTGGGGTAGATAACGTTGATTTTGGGAAATATATATTAAAATTGGTTTACATTAATAGGTTTTGCCGAGTCGATAGTTGCTTGTGTCGTGATTACCTGTTATATTCTGCTAGTATTTATTCGTGCGTTACTTGCTTGAGGTGAGTTTCGTAGCCCCATTTTTATCTAAGTTTTTAACTAAATTAGGGTGAGAATCATGCTACTGTTTTTGGACCTTTGAAACTATTTGGATTTGCTTATGTGCTTGACTGTTTAGATAGATGTGCGGTAGTCGTTGACTTAATTGCTATAATTGTTGCCTAGCTAAGAATAAACTTCTACCTCGACCTAGTCTGGGGTTGGCAATTGTTCTAGACTTTTCCACGACAGTGCTGGACTAGAGTCGCTGGGCCCGAGTGATCCCTGGATGCGGGATATCGATTGTTATTTCGGATATGAAATGATTTATGAATGATGTGTATCTATCTTTAGTCTTGCATAGCAAATCAACTCCTACAGGTCCACTATGTTTTTATTGAACTTAAACCTATGAACTCACCAGCGTAAGCTGACCTTTTAGCATGTTTTCTCAGGTATTTAAATGATGTTTGGAATACGTGTTCGGCGGAAGCTTGGCAAGGAGGCATGGTTCAAGGATCATATTTGACTCTGATAAATTATGGGGACCTATTTTATTAAATCATGTTTTGGGCCTAATACTTATACTTTTGGATTAATGTTTTGAATATTTAAATTTTGGGATTGGTTTTGAATAAAAATGACTATCTTGTTTGCTGTACTTGTGTGAGATACCAATCCAATCGTAACACCCCAAAAACTTGATTAAGTCTTCCGTTGTACCGAGAATTGGGGGTGTTACAGATTGGTATCAGAGCTCAAGGTTATAGAGAACTATGTATTTTATAAATCCCAAACTATAACCACTTTTTAAGAAAATCGATCCTCGACCAACGCACGCCCGCTTGCTAAGCCGAAGCTTCTTATTTGGTTATGGTATGAACTGCGATTTGACTTATGAAACGTTACGTTTTAGGATATGATTATTGATTTTGGGTAAATGTGATGCGATTATCGAGATATTACGGATTTGATTTGAGTTATCGATATGTTATGATTTTGGGATTTTGAGCTCGATTGATTTGATATGGGATTATGTGATAGAACTGAACTTACATGTTTTATTAAAGGCATATTTTGAGTAATGTGGTACCTCTATTTTTAACACTTTCATTATGTGATACATGTTTTGGTTGAGTTGATGCGCTTATTAAAACTAGTTGTTTTCAAACACTTATACCTACCCTATGCCATTGTCACAGACTATGCCTTCACTAGCTTTTGATGTGTCTGAGGAGGTCCTTGATGTTGCTAGTTCCCCAACATTGACTCTCATGACAGTTGCGCAGGGTGATCCCTATGAAATTACCTGTCACTCTAGTTCATCATCATCACCAGGTCGCCCTAGCTCATCTAGGCAGCTCACTTTGCATCAGGTCTTAGCACGAGCCCATACTCATAGACTTGCTCATAGTACTGCCCGCATGTCCGTGCGACCACCATCATCACCAATTCGCTTAGCAGCCCACTCTCTTTTGTCATCACCACCAGCATCACCATGTCTTAGAAGACCTAGATCCCCTACTGTACTACCTCAGGATTTACCCACACAGAGACTCCGACTCATGAACTCTCTCTCTGAGCATGAGGTCGAGGAGGAGCATGAGATTGAGGAGCAGTATGTAGATGAGGATGAGGATCCTCAGGAGGAGGATGATGAGGATATCCTAGAAGGGGGTACTCCTCCATTGCAGAGTCCTGCACATTCTCCAGGACCAGGCTCTCCTTTGCCTGAGCCTGATTTTCCTGGACAGGGTACTGATGTGGGAGAGGATTACCTTACAGGGTACTAGGCTTAGTAGGTTGACAGATCGGTTGGTTGGAGTATCGAGGGCTAGTATAGAGGATCTGAGAGCTGATATGGGTACTGTAGTCAGGAGGACTACGATTCTGCGTGAGGGTATGTCGGAGCTCCAAGAGCAGGTTGGGGACCTACTGAGAGGGTTCGCGATAGCTCGAGATGCAGATAGAGCGATATGGCGTAGGATTGGTGAGTTGGAGAGAGAGGTCGTAGATCTTAAGAGTGATCGCGACACTCGACGTGTTGAGTTGGCATATTTGTGGAGAGAGGTTGACAATGTTAGGAGATCAGTTAGTGGTATTCGTGATCGTTGATAGATAGTGTTAGATTCATGGCTTTGTACCGTCTTGAAACTAAGTAGTACTTGGTTCGAAATGTAGGTTTATCCTAGTTATCTTATTAGTATCGTTGTTAGGATCGTTTTGATTTCTCTGTATCCTTTCATGTATTCCACCTTGAAACCTATGAGTTATGGTTATTGGAACGTGCATCCTTTAGTTATGATCCGGTCTCTGATTGTTTTGTTTTGGTATAGCGTTATCCTTGTTGACCTCGATTATGTATTCGAGCATTATTTTGTGATCCTTGGAACCCAACCCTATCTTTTAGAGCGTGAATTGTGAACTTATGTAACTGTTATTCTTGCCTTCAGAATGATGGAAACAAGACGAAACCCGCTTAGGAACAACCGAGCAGCTCCTGCTGTTGGGGTTGCCCCTGTCTGTCGAGGTCGTCGTCCGACCCCGACCACTCCACCTGTTGAGAACCTAAACACTGATAACCCAGCTGTAGAGAACCCAAATGTGAATGACCGTGCTGAGAATGGTCTTGTTCCACAAAACCCTCCACCTGTGAACCCAACCCACATTGACCAGCTTGTGACGCAGCGTGTCGCTGAACTGCTAGCTGAGTCAAATCTCTCTAACAGGAACCCCAACGTTGAATCGAACTCGAGGTTGTACCTACAAAGAGTTCCGATTCTGTGGTCCCATCGAGTTCGGAGGAACTGAGGAAGTAGTTTACCTAACTAGGTGGTTGGAGAAAACTGAATCTGTGTTTACTGTTAGGAATTGTGATGAGGATTGTAAGGTTAAGTATGCAACATTTACCTTGAAAGAAGAAGCGTTGACCTGGTGGAACAACTATCACAGATCAGTAGGAAGTGATGTAGCTTATAGCATGACTTGGACTCAGTTTAAGACTCTCTTGATCAAGACTTACTGTCCTAGGAATGAAGTTAAGAAGCTAGAGATTTAGTTCTGGAACCATAAGGTTAAGGGTACTGACATGACGACTTACAATCATCGTTTCCAAGAGTTATCGTTGCTTTGCCCTGATATGGTTCGCACTGAAGACCTTAAGATTGAGAGGTATACTGATGGATTGCCTTTAGCAACTCGAAATGATGTCATCGCTGCGAAGCCAGTTAATTTGCATGAGGCAATTACTATGGCTCAGCGTTTGATGGACTCTTATGTATTAGAAGTAGGAGACAATGGTAAGAATGATAGGAGTGATAAGAGGAAGAGGAATGAAGTTGTTAAAGGGAATGGCAACAAACGGCATGAGACAGCCAGGGTGTTCGCCATAGGAAATGGAGAAAGGAAGGGTTATGAAGGTAGTAGACCCATGTATGGTCGTTGCAACTGAAACCTCCATGGACTGTGCCCGAATGTGTGTAGGAAGTGCTCTAAGGTAGGACACTTGGCCAAAGACTGTAGGTCCCGACCACTTGCTGCAGCTCAAACTGCACAAGGAGCGGACTGGAAGGCCACTGTCACCTGTTTTGGATGTGGAAAGAAGGGGCACTACAAGAATGAGTGCCGAGAGCCGTGGATGAGAGGAAATCCCGGTAATGTTGGAGGATTTGTTAACCGAGGTGTGGGAAGTAATGGCTTAAACCCTGTGAAGCGTGTGGTTGTGGAGAACCAGGGAAATCATGGTGCTAGGAATCAAGAGAGACATGGGAACAACGCGTGTATATGCTATTTGGGAAGGAAGCTGGTGAGGACCCTAACGTAGTTACGGGTACGTTCCTTCTCAATAATCGCTATGCTTCCATACTGTTTGATACTGGTGCGGATATGAGTATTGTAACCACCAACTTTATGCCATTACTAGGAATCTCCCAAACACCTCTAGGGTTTAGTTACGATGTGGAATTAGCTAATGGAAATAGGGAGAAGATAGACACCGTAGTCTGAGGTTGTACCTTAAGTTTCTTAGACCACCCGTTTAGCATAGACCTATTTCCAGTTATCTTGGGAAGTTTTGACGTCATTATCGAAATGGATTGGCTGTCGAAGAACGATGCACACATCATCTGCGATGAGAAGATCGTGCGTGTACTGTATGGCAGAAAAGTTCTGAGCATACAAGGAGATCGGAGCGACTATGGAAGTCCTTCCCGGTTGAGCATCATCTCTTGTATTAAGGCCCAGAAGTACATCGATAGAGGAGATTGTCTTTTCTTGGCTCGAATTTCTGAAAAGAAAAGCGAGGAGAAGAGTTAAAGACACCTTAATGATGTACCCGTCGTTAGAGAATTTCCGGATGTGTTTCCCGAAGATCTGCTAGGGATTCCACCTCTCTGACAAGTGGAATTCCAAATAGAGTTGATACCTGATGCTGCACCCATAGCCCGGGCACCTTATCGACTTGCTCCAAGAGAATTGGAGGAACTGTCTAAATAGTTGGCAGAGTTGTCAGAGAAGGGATTCATTCGACCAAGTTCGTCACCGTAGGGAGCACCGGTGTTGTTTGTGAAGAAGATGGATGGATCGTTTTGGATGTGTATTGACTATAGGGAGTTGAATAAGTTGACGGTGAAGAATCGATATCCGCTACCTAGAATAGATGACTTGTCTGACCAACTCCAAGGAGCTAGTGTCTTTTCCAAGATCGACTTATGATCTGGTTATCACCAACTTAGAGTTCGCGAGGAGGACATCCCTAAGACGGCGTTTAAGTCTCGTTATGGACACTATGAATTCCAATTGAAGTCGTTTGGTTTTGTTGGAATCACTCCTAAACTATAATTCAAGTGTTAGTTATTCTTATGTAATAGGTAGCTTATTATGGCCTTTATGTTTGTTATTAGCCTTAAGCTTATGTAGAAGGCCCATGAGCTTAGGCCCAAGCCCATAAAGGAAAGGAAGGGAACTAGGAGTGTTGCCCTAGCTTCCCTCCTATAAATACTCTCGTAAACCTTCATTTGAAGGTTGGTTGTTCAAGTTATTTCTTTCACTACATACTCTACGCATAACCGTGTTTATCATATCGTGTGTGTGTGTGATTCTTGTTCAATCGCCTCTCTATTTCTTTCTTGTAAGCTTGTGTTGTAAAACTAGTGACCTAACAGTGGTATCAATCGCCTAATAGTTGAGTGAACGTATTGTTTGAAGTGAGTTTTGGTCTCACGCTTAACTTGCGTCTCCATAACTTTGGCTTGATCAAAAACGTATTTTTTACACTTTTTAATCCAAGATTCTTGTCCTTTCAACGTTATAAGGTGTTAAACTTACTGTTTTTGGCAAAAAGTTTCGAACTTTGTGTGTAGATCATCGTTTTTCATCTAGTTTTTGTACGAAGGTTCTATCCTACGCGTAACTGTTTTAAGAGTTTTGGTTCATCAAGTTTCACACTTTTGTGTCTTTTGGCACAATTGAAGCTATTTCATCACACAAAAACTGGTTTAGAAATAACTTCGAGCATAATCATATTTACGAGTAATCCTACGCGTAGCAAAACCCTAAAACTACGCGTAAGGTTATCCCTGGCTTGATCTTAGTTTTCGTGGTTTACTCCGTGTTTTCTTGCTTGGATAAGCCTGAAAATACGTCGACTTTGGATATCTTTTGCACTGTGAAGTGTAAAAGATCACTTGGGATAAAACCCTAAAATTACGCATAAGCATAAGCTTACGCGTAGAAATCCTATGCATAAGATTCATCTTACGCCTAAGCCTAGTCTTACGCATAAGATAATCCTACGCCTAACTTTCTACGCCTAACTTTTGTCTACGCATAACTTTAGAGTCTTCTCCATACTTACGCGTAAGCTAAATCTACGCGTAACTCCTTACTGTTACGCGTAACTTTGGTGTTTTTACTCATAAGTGCTACTTGGTTATTGTGATTTCTACGCCTAAGGATACTTCTTCAACAAAGGTTCATTCGACTACAAAGATCCATTTTTACCAACACAAGTTTTTCAACATGTCTCAACCACCATACTCTAACTATTTCCCTTACACTTATTCTCAACGACAACAACAACTAAGTCCACAACATCAACAATGGAATCAACAACAAGCAATTTATCAACAACAATTTAATCAACAACATACTCCACAACTTGGAGCAATTCCTCCACCACAAATGGTTCAAACACCGCCAAGTCTTCAAGTTCAACCCTACACAAATGAATTCAATCAACATCCATCAAGGAACACTATGAAGGAACCCACTTGGTTTGCAAAGATGTGTGAAGCTTTAAGCAGCCAACAATAAATTCATGAGGTTGGATCACTTGATAGACCTCCAATGCTCAATCCAGGAAACTACGATCAATGGGTGATAAGGTTCTTTAGGTTTTGTGATCTGAAGAAGCCACATGGAAAGTTCTTAAAGAAGGTTATCTTGGAAGGTCCATTTGAGATGCCTACTGTCATTGTACCCAGAGATCCAAATGCTATTCCACTAAGAGATGAACAAACGAACATTGCTACTGTTGCAGAATTGAATCCTCAAGAACTTCTACACTATGAAGCAGATGAGCTTGCAATGGAATATATCCTCTTAGGATTACCAAACCCAATTCTTCGTAGTGTTGATGCTCAAAAGACTGCACAGAAAATGTGGGATCATATTCGTCTTCTTATGGAAGGATCTGTACTCAATCAGGAGGATTTGGAATCCAAAATTTACTTGGCTTATGAACACTTCATGATTGAACCTGGAGAGACACTAGAGTCCTATCATCATCGATTTTCAGACATCATCAATGATTTGGATAAACACAACATCATCATGCCAAGAATTGCAGTGAATACTAAGTTCCTGAGTAGTCTTGGTCCTGAATGGGAGAAGTATGTCATTTTTCTCCGTCAAGCGAAGAATGTGCATCATTCTACATATGGATTGTTGTACGATTACTTGAAGCCTCGTGAAAAGGAAGTTGATAGGGAAAGGATTCTCCGTGCTCAAATTGCTCCACCTACACATCCGGAAAATCAACAACTTGCCTTATATGCTCAACAAAGTTATCCTCCTCAACAAGCAACTCAACCAACTGCCTCAGTCACACCAAACGATCAATCACAGCAACCTCAACAAAATCAATTGGTTCCTTACAACAACAACAATGATCAAGCACTTCATAGTCAAACTAATGAGGAATCCGATCCGTTCGAATCATTGCAACATGGATTTGTTATGATTGCTAATGCTTTTAGCCGTTATACCAACAAATCCAACAATCGTATTCGTTCCTCATCCAATACACGAAATCAGGCTGTTGTGAACAATGGACGAGTTGAAGTTCAGAATCGTGGTTATGGTCGTCAAATGGGAGGTGGTCAAGGGTTTAATGCTATGGGTAGGAATAACAACAGAGCTCAAGTGGTGGAACAGGGTAATGCTCAGAATGGGTTAAATGGTCTTCGATGCTACAACTGAAATGAGAAGGGACACCTGGCTAATGCATGCCCAAAGCCAAGGACTAGGGGCAGTGCTTATTTCAAAGAGGCTCTTCTTTTGGCTCTTAAGGATGAAGCTGGTGGATCTCTCACAAACAAAGAACAGAGCTTTATGGCAGATGCAGACTCAGATGATGATATGGAGGACTTGCAGGCCAATGCAACTGTTATGTTGATGGCTAATATGCATGAGTTACACATGAGTGAAATAGGCCCAGTGTATGACACTGATGGTTTGTCTCAGGTACCCGAACAAACCATCATCATATCTGAACTAATATCTCTGCCAATATCTGAATCCGGCACGACCCAGACTGTTCAAAATGAGTCATCTACATCTCATTCTGACGATTTTCAAATAAACCCTGTAGTTACATTTGACGATCAAGATGACCTTATGGTTTCCTTTGATAATCAAATTGACTCCGTGGTTGTACTTGAGGATCTAAATAATGATCATGTTGTGACTCACGTTGAACAAGCCGAACTGTTGCCTCATCCAGAGTTTGCTCGTTTAATTAAAGACCATCAAATCAAAATGGAGGAATGTTATGCATTAAATAAGGAATTAAAAAGCAAAAATGCACTGTTAACCAAGGATTTTGAATGCTTACAAATGCAACTCAACTTTTTCAAAACTCAAGAAAACCGTGAAAAAGGTTTTGAAGCCGCTTTTGCTAAATCTCATCAAAACGAAAAATATTTAGAGAGACAGATGCGTGATCTAGCCGCTTCGAAGAATGCTTTGTTGTCTGAAATAGAACAACTGAAACATGAACATAAAAAGCAAATTAACGCTCTCACATTGGAAAATCAAAAAGCTAAGGCTGAGTTGTTAACTTGTCAAAAACAGTTCTCCGCATACAAAAAGCATTCAACGAATCCGGTAGATGACCTTCTTGAAGAAATTAGCGGCTTGCAAAACAAAATTAAAGAGTTTAAAACTGTTGTTTACAAACATGGTGAATCAGTAACAGCTATTGAAAAGTTTACTTTAAAACCCAATCCAAAAGGATATGGACCAAATCTTGCTGATTACAAACCAAAGCTTTCAACCAAAACATTCAAACCAAATCCTGAAGTTTCCAGTGCAGAATATAAAATTGATAATTCTGTTGTGCTTTGGGATTTTTTGAGCTGATGTGGTTTGGGATTTTAGTCGTTAACGTTCTTATACTTTGTTAATTCATTGTGTGCTTACATAACTGACTTAACCTTGTCTAATTTCGTTATTTCTTCTCTAATCCCTTCTGTACATTAGCTAAATCATCCTAAATCCCTAAGCATTTTTCGTGGTTTCTTTTTAGCCAAAATCCCAACAAAATTAACTTACCACGGTGCAAATTAATTTTCCAAACAATATTTGTTGTCAAAAATTAAAACTAGCTGAGAGCAGAAGACGTAGATTAAGGAGAACTGCTACTATAAGTTGTTGTGAGTATTGTCTTAATAGTTAAAATATAAGACGTGACCTTTGAAGTCCTAAAC
>BPTQ01000009.1:179400951-179479869 GCA_019973895.1 Chrysanthemum seticuspe | reverse complement strand
ATGGAACCTTATGCTTCAAAGACAGAAGCTGGATACCATTTCATGTTGGAATCCGTGAGTTGATTATGCACGAGTCGCATAAATCAAAATACTCTATTCATCCCGGAGCCGATAAGATGTATCAGGACCTTAAGAAACTCTACTGGTGGCCTAACATGAAAGCCGACATAGCTCAGTATGTCAGTTGGTGCTTGACTTGTTCTAAGGTAAAGGCCGAACACCAGAAACCCTAAAGAGTCTTAGTTCAACCCGAACTCCCAGAATGGCCATGGACTTTTTAACTAAATTACCAAGAACAGCTAGCGGCAATGACGCTATCTGGGTAATCGTTGATTGTTTAACTAAGTCTGCTCACTTCTTAGCTATTAGCGAGACCGATAGTCTCGACAAGCTCGCTCGACTGTACCTTAAGGAGATAGTATCGCGTCATGGAGTACTGATATCTATCATTTCCGATTGAGACAGCCGTTTTACATCCCACTTTTGGAGATCCTTACAGTCAGCGTTAAGAACAAACGTGGATATGAGCACTACTTATCACCCTCAAACCGATGGTCAAAGCGAGAGAACCATTCAGACCTTAGAGGATATGCTTAGAGCATGTGTTATAGATTTCGGCAAAGGTTGGGAGAGACATCTCCCTTTTGCCGAATTCTCTTACAACAATAGTTATCATTCTAGCATTAAGGCCGCTCCATTTGAAGCACTGTATGGCCGAAAATGTCGTTCTCCTGTTTGTTGGGCTGAAGTTGGCGAGAGTCAACTTACAGGTCCCGAACTTGTCCTAGAAACCACTGAGAAGATAGTTCAGATTCGTAACCGTTTGTAAACCGCTCGAGATAGACAAAAGAGTTATGTCGATAGGAGACGTAAACCTTTAGAATTTCAGGTTGGAGATCGTGTTATGTTAAAGGTTTCTCCTTGGAAAGGAGTGATTCGATTTGGAAAGCGTGGAAAACTCAATCCCCGATATATTGGTCCCTTTCCAATCCTGGAAAGAATCGGACCGGTAGCATACCGCCTGGAGCTACCTTCGGAATTGAGCAGTGTACACAATGTCTTTCATGTTAGTAATCTTAAGAAATGTCTTTCGGAGGAAAACATAGTTGTGCCTTTAAGAGATACCGTATTGATGAGAAATTGAATTTCGTTGAGGAACCGATTGAGATCATGGATCGTGAGATTAAACTGCTGAAGCATAGCCGTATTCCGATTGTCAAAGTTTGTTGGAACTCCAGACATGGACCGGAGTTCACTTGGGAACGTGAGGACGTTTTCCGTAGGAAGTATCCTAAACTTTTCATGACATCAAGCAACTCGGAGTGAAACCCGGGACGGGGTTTCTTCTGAGGATGGGAGGCTGTGACAACTGGTAATTTAAGGAGTCTATTTTAGGTAACCGCATTACGTTAAACTAAACCGAGTTTTGCCTTTAACACTATTTTTATCAACCGTGACTTGATTTTATATCGTCTATTGGTTTTTATGGTTTATTTCATTATTGGACGAGTTATCGTGTGAGTTTTAACTCTTTTTGGTAGGCAATATTCGATTCGGCACTAAAAAAGCCTAAAACGAGAAATAATGTAACTTTTAGACCGTAACTCAAAAATTTATGAATAAATAGTCAAAACTCGTGAAAAAACATAAATAACGATAATAGAAAGTTGAATAAACGTCGTGGGACACTCGAGGTACAATATATGAGCTCGGGAATGGGTAAACGGGATAGTTTACGAAAAATCACGCCTTCGGCCCCTCCTCTTTGCCTAGGCCGGCGCCCCCTCCCCCCTTTTTATTTTATTTTGAGGTCCCTCCTTCATAAATATAAATACCCCATCGCCACCTAACTTCCTCCCTTTCATTCTCTCTCTAAAACACACACACCACTCTCCTTCTCTCCCCTCTTTCTCTCTCTACAAACCCTAACCCTAAACACCATAGCCGCCACCACTTTTCGGTGAGATTCTGGCCACACCGCCACGCGTCACCACACACCTCCACCACCATCTTAAAGATCTTTTCATCCTCTTTCCATTCATATATAACATGCGCCATATAGACCTCCATACCATCTCCAAATTTTGAAAATACGATTCAAATCTTTAGGGTTTCAAATGCGTTTTGTAGCTCGTGTTTGTAAAAGGTAAAAGGGACTTGAATAAGCCATGTTTGGGCATAGAGCAGCCACGTACGAGCCATATTGCTCTCGTATGGGTGGCGACATTTAGGGCTTTTGGGTGAAACATGGGATTAAATCTAATTAACACTTAAATAAACATGTAGCTAGTGTTTTGGAATCATGTGGTGTATCATATTGTTGGGTCTTTGCATTCTAGGTTTTGTTTTATGTTTTTGATTAGGAATAGATGATGGGTTTGATGTTTGGGTAATGATTGGAGGTTGATTGATTGTGTTTGGATGTTGTGGTATTGATTTGGGAGTGTTTGAATGGTGATTAGTTGTGGTGAAGGGGCGTATGCACCATAAGACCCACGTATGGTCTTGGTGTGGTGTCGTACGTGACCCACATGGACCAAGGTTCTGGGTCGAGTTGTCGTGGTAGCTTGTGGGTTGATGTTGTTGGTTTTTGGATGAGACGCGTGGAGCCGAAAAGCTTCTAGAGCTTGTTTGGTTCAAGTGGTCTTAACCGTGACCGTGTCATGACCATTAGGGTCATAACATTGGTTTCGGGTATATTTGGTTGGTTGATTGCTTGGCGAGATTGATTTGAGTTGATTAGGGATTGAATTGCGCTATTATGACTTTTATTCGGACTTGATATATATAAATTGTCAACTTTGAGCAACGTCGGTGTTACTTTGACTTTTTAGTCAATAGTTGACCCCGACAATGCCGTAACATGGACTTTAGTATAGTTTGGACTATTGATTGATTAAAAGCCGAGAAGTCATGACTCGTGCTTGTGGACTCGAAACGAATAACGATATGAAACTAATATTGGAATTTGATGAAATCTATATATGAAAATGCTAATCAACTATGAAACATTAATAATAAAAAGGCTTTTTATACAAAACAATATCGATAACAAGACTTATCTTGTTATTTACTATTTTAAATAGAAACTAACGACTAAAAATGGAAATGTTTTATAATAAATGAGTAATTAATGTTTCGAGTACACGATTATCGAAATATGCCAATTATGGGCATTTAATACTAGTTTCAAGTATTTATTTACTTACGTTGTGTGCATGGGTTACGGATAACCTAACATTAATAGTGTTGATCCACGTGGGTAGCGGACTTATTAGGTTGACGAATCTAATAAGAGCCTGCTAGGTACGTTGGGTAACCTTATTAATGGGTGAATTATCCTTATGACTCTTTAGGATACAACCGGTTTATGGGATAATAAGCGGCACGAATAAATAAATGAGTTTATCGGGTTGACGAATTTGATAAGGTCTACTATTTATTCCGAAACTTATTGGACTATGGAGCTTATCGCTTAGATGTCTCATTGTGCTGCATTGAGTCACATATTGGTTGCTTTAGTGCATTCATGGCATCATATTGAGTCGATACACCCACATGAGGATACCAAACACTAGGACTAAACGGTGAAATGAGTCATTTTTGGAAATAACGAAATGGAATACATTGGGGTAGAAAACGTTGATTTTAGGAAATATATATTAAAATTGGTTTACATTAATAGGTTTTGTCGAGTCGATAGTTGTTGTGCCGTGATTACCTGTTATCTTCTACTAGTGTTTATTTGTGCGTTGCTTTTTTGAGGTGAGTTTCATAGCCCCATTTTTATCTACGTTTTTAACTAAATTGGGGTGAGAATCATGCTACTGTTTTTGGACCTTTAAAACTATTTGGATTTGCTTATGTGCTTGACTGTTTAGATAGATGTGCGGTAGTCGTTGACTTAGACTAGGGTAGCAATCCTAATTGCTATAACTGTACTAGGGTAGCAATCCTAATTGCTATAACTGTTGCTTAGCTAAGAATAGACTTCTACTTCGACCTACTCCGGGGTTGGCAATTATTCTAGACTTTTCCACGACAGTGCTGGACTAGAGTCGCTGGGCCCAAGTGATCCCTGGATGTGGGATATGGATTGTGATTTCGTATATGTAATGGTTTATGAACAATGTGTATCTATCTTTAGTCTTGCATAGCAAATCAACTCCTACAGGTCCACTATGTTTTTATTAAACTTAAACCTATGAACTCACCAGCGTAAGCTGACCTTTTAGCATGTTTTCTCAGGTATTTAAATGATGTTTGGAATACGTGTTCGGCGGAAGCTTGGCAATGAGGCATGGTTCAAGGATCATATTTGACTCTAATAAATTATGGGGACCTATTTTATTAAATCATGTTTTGGGCCTAATATTTATACTTTTGGATTAATGTTTTGAATATTTAAATTTTTGGATTGGTTTTGAATGAAAATGACTATCTTGTTTGCTGTACTTGTGTGAGATACCAATCCAGTCGTAACGCCCCGAAAACTTGATTAAGTCTTCCGCTTTACCGATATTTGGGGGTGTTACATATGGACACAAGTACTTGAAACTGTTATGCATGCATAACCGAGTGAACTGGTCACATGACCGAATGTACTGGTTGCATTTTCTATTTACATACATGACCGAATGAATGGGTCACATTGCCGAGTGAACTGGTAACATGTCCGAGTGAACTGGTCACATAATGAAATGAATAATAAATCTTGTGGTCCATAAAACTTTTACAACTAAAATCTATGAACTCACCAACCTCGTGTTGACACTTTTTAGCATGTATTTTCAGGTTTTAAGGTGATAGCTTATCTTTGGAGGCGCAAGGCAAAGGCATGGCATGGTCATAGACGACTCTGATTTATGTATTGGGACCATTTGTTTATAATGGGCCATTTTTCGGCACTAATTAATAATGTAAACTTTGTTTACAAGAATGAATAAAAGTTTATTTATGAAAATCAGTTATTCTATGCTTATGTTGTGATATCGATTTAGTTACACCCCAATACTTGTGTGCTTCTGCTGAGCCATTTTGGGGGTGTTACAGATTGGTATCAGAGCCTAGGTTATAGAGAACTGGGTATTTTAAAACCTAGACTATAACCACTTTTACAAAAACTTAACCCTAAGACCGACACGTGCCTGCTTGCCAAGCTGATGCCTCACTTATGATCCTGTTGAGATCATACCAGATAAGATACATGTTTTATCATTGCTCACCTAATTTCATTATAGGTTATAATTATCTTCCTTATACGTATATTTACGTATCACAGCACTGCACCTTTTCCCTCACATAAATGGAATAATTGTTCTAGTCTTTAAGATAACTTTTAAAGTATTGGGACATATTACTAGCGTAACTAAGCTAAGTATTTCAAAATTCATTGAACCTCGGTTGAATATAGATTGCTAACCTATATTCAACCAGGGACAGTGGGACATAGCCTGATCACCTATGTCTGACTCAGAGGTGAATTTTGCAATACTTAGGATAGTTATAATAGCGTTATGTCCAGTGAACTTTGATTAATGTTAATATTTTAATAAACATGTAACATTTTAATAAGCCACTCACTGGCATTCCTTAATTATAAGCCACTCATTGGCATTCCTTAATCATAAGCCACTCATTGGCATTCCTTAATCATAAGCCACTTACTGGCATTCCTTAATCACAAGCCACTCACTGGCGTCACACTATTATTTCCCTATAGAGAATATTTTCATATCACAATCGGGTTATGTTATAGTCACTCCTACCCCAAACCTTATATTTTGTGGATGAACCAAGCCATTCTAGGAGCAACCTTCCATATCACCTATGAGAAAGACCCTCTAGGGGGAATAGGCAACAAAAAGAACAATAAACCTTTGGCAAAATCTAGAAAGGCACGATAAATGACCTCTAATCCCACAGAAACTTGAAAACTTTACGCCTTACCTTGAGAATTAAATACCTAGAAGCTCCACCCACCTCTTAAGAATAGCAGTGCCTACCTTGTTACCCTCCTACAAACGAAATAAAAGAGTTACCATACAAACTGTTTCCGATTATCCCACAGACCATTATAATCAGAATACTTCATGACTCACTTCATGAATTATTCTACAAACCAAATTACCCCCTTACCATTTCACCATAAAGTAAACTACAATTTCACTACTACCTCACAAAAATAAAGTGTTTCTTAAGACTCTGAAAAGTATTCTAGAACCACTCTATTAATTACCTACTTCCTCGAAAAGTGTTTTAAGTTAACACCTCCGCCTAAAACCATAGAAAACAATGAGGTTGACCAACCATTAAACCCCTAACCTTACCCAACTTAGACAACTAAACTCTACTCGTAGCTATGGGTAAAGGTTATATCCTGCTACACATCCTGGCTACAATATAGCTCTAAATTTTGAGAATTCCCCTTTAAAAATCCCATAGTAATACTTTCCAAATCCCTCATTAAAATTAGACAAAATGCTGAAACACTAAATGTTTCGCAAAACTTTCTTATACACACCATAATTTAGAACCAGTTTTACAATCTTTTGAAAATGTGTCATTTTTACATATTATCGATTTTGAAATCTGGCCTTAGTCAAACTTGTATAAATATTTAGTCGAAAGAGAAATTCAAAAACAAATGTTTCTTCATCCCTTAAGAATCAACCCATATACTTTAGAATCATGAAACGCCAGAAATGGGTACGTTTTGATAAAACCATGAGAAGTTAGAGGTGCCCACAATAACAAAATAGTGAAACCTCATAACGTCAAAACTTGGAACCTTCACCCAATGAACCTACCCCAGAAGATCATGGAACCTTAGATAGAGGATGTGTTGCTGGCATAACACCTAGGTACCCATACCCAAAGGGGAAACCCTAGAACAACCTAGGGAAAATCCAAAACTTGTTCCAAATACCATCACCTTTTTCCCGACACTCTATCGGGTAACGTAAACTGAGATCCGGGACGGATCTCTTGTAAGGTGGGTAGATTATAACAACCCATAAAATTTTGGATTATTTTAATAATATATATCACGTCAGTAAATTCAAATTGGTTATTTTCTGAAAGATCTCAATATCTAAAATTTAAAAACGAGAGGTCATCTCGTTTCTTTAAAAATAAGACACCGCACACACGATACTTGTCCACTAAGTATCTATATAGTAAATTATGGAATTTATTATTATCTGAGTTAAATTTAAGCATACATAAGCTTAAGACGATGTTCTGGGAAGTTATCCCGCATACTGCAGCACGCAGTAACATACAAAACTAAAAATAAATACTTATATGAGTGAAATATGCACATTTTAACATTCAATGATAATTTACGGAAGAAAACGAGAGGTTATCTCATGAATTTAGAAAGTCACGGCACCGCACGCATACCGACACCAAATTAATAACGGCAAACAGTATAATTAAATTTCTACGTAATAATAATGTTATGTTATTACGTTTAAGAAATCGTTTCCAAAAACATAATTTCTATATTTTTCGGGTACCGGAGAGGTACGTTTACTCAAAGATTCGACAAAACACGGGGTACACTTAATACTGTTATTAATAATAAAAAAAATGTTACCCAAAAACCCAACCCAATACTTGATCTGTAATTTCGTCTTCTGCTTTTCTGTCTCCTCCCTACGCACCTCTCTCCCTCCATAAACACAGAAAAGATATCTACTCCTCTTTCTTGAAAGTCAACCTCAAAAAGGATCATCACCACCCTTCTACAAATGGATTCCTAACATCCTAGCAGCCACATGTTTCCTTTGGATAATGGGTTAGAAAACGACTAGAGCCAAGAAAGAGTATCAACCTATGAGCTAGGTTAAGAAAGTTAGGAGGCTTCCTTTCCCTCCTCCATCTATACAAAGGTCAAGAATTCCACAAAAGTATTCATTCGATTTCAACCCAATCCGAAAATTAGGGTTCATGCAAATCAAAGGGGTTTTTCTAATTGTGTGGGGGGTTTTGTTAATTGAAGCATAAGGAAGATTCTCCAAGTATTTAATCGTGCCAATTCATTTCGAGTCCTCTCCAATTTGAGTTCATGGGTTTCGGTGTTCATCTATTCGACCCACGAGATTTAATGTAAGAACATGAAATTGTTATCTTTTTTTTTTGAATCTATTGAGTTTGTAATATCAATTGTCCAAGTCGAATTTATGATCTTCTTGTTCATACCGATTGGTATTAATTATTTAAATTATAAGTGATATTGATTTATAATGGTGTTAATTAAATTGAAAGTGGTGTTACGAAATTAATAAGGAAAATGATTTTCTTTCGCTAATTATTGCTATGTGTGGCAATTAATAAATTACAAACAAAAACTAGATTGGCTCATGAATTGGAATTGCTTATTTTTCATTTTTGGCTTATCATGGTACTTAAAGGTTTGATATAAAATTTGATATTGATATGAGTTGGTTTTGTTTTGTGGTCACAATCACTGTTGGTCGAACCAACAGTGTCTATACTCCTTTTTGTTAAGTCATATTTGCTTCCAAATTTTGGATTATTAAAGTGCTTGATTTGCTCTTGTTTGCTTGGTTGAGGGTCGAACCAAAGTGGAAGAAGTCTTATGGTTTTAGTTAGATTACTTCTTTTTTTCATAAACTGTGAACTCAAAACAAGGTCAAGAAAAGAGTGGTATGAAAAAGGAACTTTTTGTGTTTGGTTTTTCTTGTGAGTCGACCACTGCCCAACAGTGGGTATTTTATCCTTTTTTTTTTTTATCTTGTTCACCCATTGTCCTACAAAAATTTTGAACTTAAAGAAACTAATAGATGAAATATAATTTGGTTGATTTGGAATTGGTTTGCATTTGACTCGTTTCGTGCCTACTGATGTCAAACAAGTCCCACACAATAAATAACTTAAAAGGTTAAAATCTTGCTCTATTGGATATGGGAAGTGGGAAGAATTAAGTTTGGTTTGGGCTGTGTTTTTGTCGAAGGGGTGTGGGTCAAATTATTAACCTTATCATTGATATTTTATTTAACCTTCTTTTTATGGAACATAATATTATTTTTAGTAGTGCAAGTAAAATTTACAAAAATAGTGCAAGTGTATATTAAAAATATAAAATTTACTAAACTTACTATGGCATCAAATATAAAACTTTCTACATACTAATATAAGAATGTGAGGACAACACGGAGAAGCTTCGATATCAATTTTTGTCCATTTCTTTTAGGCGGACTTAACTTCACTAAATTCCAACATTAGGCATCCAATAAATATTTAACTTATAAGAACTTATTATAGTTTGATAAACGCTATCGTAAAAATCCTACACTTATAATAACCTAAACAAGCATACACTCTAAAAATATATAATCTATTAGCTTAATTTAAATATAATCACTTTAAATAAAATCATTGCTTGAAAATATTTATTTACATACTTTTAACTAATATATATATACATTTAGCAACAATGTCTTTATATTCCGACGACGTCTAATATTTACTTGTATTATCTTTCCGTACTTTGTCTTTCGGATACTTGTGAAGCGACTACTTATTCGTCTTGTATACTTTTATACTTATACACTTTCCAAGAGCCAATACTTACAAACAACTGAAAAACTGTTTTAAACTTAAATGCTGCCACACAAGCAACAACAACATAAACGTTGAAAAATTTATAAAGTTAGTTAAACTTTATCGAGTCTTAAACACGAAGACTAAATATGCCGTACTAAATTAGGTTGCGTGTCGGAGCCGTGCACTACCAATAATTGATTTAATTCCCTTTGGACTTCTAATTGCCAAGGTGAGTTTCATAGCCCCTGCTTTACTTGTTTTTCATAACTATTTTGGGGGAGAATACATGCTCGTTTTTACTTAAACTAAGTGCTGATTTTACCTGAACAAGTGAATTGTTTACTAAAACTATGTTGAATGGCTGAATGTATTATGTGTTTACTTGCCAATTACTTGATTACATAAATGCATTATAGTGTAAAGTTAATGCTTGCTTTTACATATGGACACAAGTACTTGAAACTGTTATGCCTGCATGACTGAGTGAACCGGTCACATGACCGATTGTACTGGTTGCATTTGCTATGTACATACATAACCGAATGAATGGGTCACATTTCTGAGTGAACTGGTAACATGACCGAGTGAACTGGTCACATAATGAAATGAATACTCAATCTTGTGGTCCATAAAACTTTTACAACTAAAATCTATGAACTCACCAACCTCGTGTTGACACTTTTTAGCATGTATTTTCAGGTTTTAAGGTGATAGCTTATCTTTGGAGGCGCAAGGCAAAGTCATGGCATGGTCATAGACGACTATGATTTATGTATTGGGACCACTTGTTTATAATGGGCCATTTTTCTACACTAATTTAAATATTTTTTACATTTTCCGGGTGGAATACCCTTTACCCAAATAATGTAAATATTTTTTACAAGAATGAATAAAAGTTTATTTATGAAAATCAGTTATTCTATGCTTACATTGTGATATCGATTTAGTAGCACCACAATACTTGTGTGCTTCCGCTGAGCCATTTTGGGGGTGTTACAGATACCCGCTACCTAGAATAGACGACCTATTTGACCAAATCCAAGGAGCTAGTGTCTTTTCCAAGATCGACTTACGGTTTGGTTATCATCAGCTTAGATTTTGAGAGGAGGATATCCCTAAGACGGCGTTTAGGACTCGTTATGGACACTATGAATTTCAAGTGATGTCGTTTGGTTTGACAAACGCGCCAGCAAAATCCCTAACAAAATCTGGCCTTAATTCTGCCTAACATAAAAAAACCCTAGTTTCTCTCTCTATTAGGGGCGATTTTCTGCCTCCCCTCCCTAACAAAATCCGGCCTTAATTCTGTCCATCTGAAACGTTTTTTCTTTAATCTGTCATTGGATTAACTGAACTTACGTTTAGATTTGATTTGTTAGGGTAGGGGAGTTGGTTTATCTATTGGTTTATCTATTGTTTTATACTTTAATTATCTCCTACTGCCGAAACCCTAATTATCTTTTAGGGTGTTTTAATCGATCTTGTTTTCTGGATTCATTAGTCGGTTTATCTAATCGACTATACAGTTATATGGTCGATCTCCTTCTTGATGCACATTGTTTAATCAATTTGCTGGTTAAAGCGTATCACTCCATTCGACATCCTTATTAGGGTGTCGTTTTTAGTGTGCATTATTGGGTTTTTTTGGTTCTATCTGGTCGTTAATGTCACGAAACCCACCCTCATGGGGTTTTGTCTGATTGCGTGAAGGTAACCCTTGTAAGGGTTTTGTTATTGCATGTTCATGGGTTTGATTGAAGTATACGGAATGTGGGTTGAGAGAGTGGCAAGTTCATGGTTTCAAGGGTTCTGGTTGTAACCTTGTTCATGATTTCATGTCTGATGTGTTCGTTGTTGGTATGGACGTGTCGGTTGCAAGTTAGGGTTTCAATTCACCCTTTGTTTGTTGATGTGGTACTAGATGTCGTGGCTGGTGTAGTCTCTCATGTGGTGTTCTGACTGGTGGTTCTTAGTGTGATCAGTAAGTAGGTTTTTATCGTATTGTTATTGGCTGTACTTGATCGTTACATTAAGATTGTAAGTCAGGGTTTGTTTCAAAACTCTATGTCTCGTCCATGGCATATGGTTCGATTTGGGTCTCAATCTATCCTTTTTGTCTGATTGGAAGTTAGTGGTTGTGGTGTTCTTGTCCATTGAGCAGGATTTGATTATCGTATGATCGCCATGAGTTGATGGATAGAAGCTGCTACTATGGAAGTTGTGATGATGGTTTGATGTTGCCATTGTGGAAGTGCGTTGGCTTTCTCTTATTCTTTGGTTATTCTTCTTGATTTTGGTTTGCATCTAAACATACACCTTTGGAGCGAGTTTTTGCTTGCTGCTCTATCCGTGGTTTTAGAGTCTCTCACCAACTGTTGTGTGATATTTGTGAACTGAATTCAAGTTTGATGATCCATGAGTGTGGGATGGTCGTTTGCACTTTTATGATATGGGTGCTTTCCTGAATCGCATGGAAGTTGGTTTCAAGTTCTATAGTGGATGCGCGTTGGTTTTATACGTATTTGTTGGTTATTCTTATTGGTGTTCAGTTTTGCATCTCAACATACACCTTTGGAGCGAGTTTTGAGCTTGCTGCTCTATCCGTGGTTTTAGAGTCCCTCACCAACCGTTGTGTGAAACTTGTGAACTGTACTTCAATTTGAGGACCATGATATTGTATATTGGGACGACGCTGGAAGTTTGGACTACTATGGTGTTTTGAAGATTCAAGTATTTCTACTTGAAGTGCATTTATTTTTATTCATTTTATCGTTGTAGTCTGATGTGTAGTTATAAGTGTGGTTTGTCACGCTTATATTGTAAGTTATAGGAATGATGTTGCATTCCTATAGGAGAGTCTGTAAGTGTCCTAAGGGACTGAGATGAGGGACTCACCCTCATCCTTTGTACTTCAATGTTTTTGGCGTAATATATTTTACCGGGGTGAATTAAGCCTTTTACCCAAAAAAAAAAAATGCACCAGCACTCGTTATGGGCACTATGAATTCCAAGTGATGTCGTTTGGTTTGACCAACGCGCCAGTGGTTTTCATGGATCTCATGAACCGAGTATGTAAGCCATACCTGGATAAGTTTGTGATAGTATTCATAGACGACATCTTGATATACTCCAAGAGTAGAGAGGAGCACGAAGAGCATTTGAGGTTCATTTTAGAGTTGTTGAGATAAGAGAAGTTGTATGCCAAATTCTCTAAGTGTGAATTTTGGATTCCGACCGTACAATTCTTAGGTCACGTGATAGATAGTCGAGGAGTTCATGTTGACCTAGCCAAGATTGAGGCCATTAAGGAATGGGCAGCCCCTAGGAACCCATCAGAAGTCCGCCAGTTTCTAGGTTTAGCAGGCTATTACCGGAGATTCATTGAGGGATTCTCCAAAATAGCTAAGTCGCTGACCAAACTATCGCTGACCAAACAGACGCAGAAGGACGTTAAGTATGAATGGGGAGAAAAGGAAGAAGAAGCATTCCAACTTCTGAAGGAGAAGTTGTGTAGTGTACCTATCCTAGCATTTCCTAAAGGAAGCAAAGATTTTGTTGTGTACTGCGACGCTTCGCATAAAGGCTTAGGTGCTGTTTTGATGCAACGCGAGAAGCTAATAGCTTATGCCTTCCCGACAACTTAAGAAGCATGAGAAAAACTACACCACCCATGATCTGGAATTGGGTGCTGTAGTGTTTGCCCTTAGAACCTCGAGACATTATCTGTATGGAACCAAGTGTGTAGTGTTTACCGACCATAAGAGCTTGAAGGATATCTTAGATCAGAAGGAGTTGAACATGAGGCAGCGTCGCTGGTTAGAGTTGCTCAGTGATTATGACTGTGAGATTCACTATCATCCTGGTAAAGCCAATGTAGTGGCAGATGCCCTCAGCCGTAAGGAGAACATTCCACCTTTACTCATTCGATCCCTAGGAATGACCATTAGTTCACCTCTACCATCTCAAATCTTAGCCGGCCAAGCTGCGGCATTGACGGAAGAGAGCCGTCCTTATGAGAATCTGCATGGAATGCTAAAAAGTGAAAACGGCTTCTTGAAGCGTTCCGACGGAACCTTATGCTTCAAAGACAGAAGCTGGATACCATTTCATGGCGGAATCTATGAGTTATGCATGAGTCGCATAAATCAAAATACTCTATTCATCCCGGAGCCGATAAGATGTATCAGGACTTGAAGAAACTCTACTGGTGGCCTATCATGAAAGCCGACATAGCTCAGTATGTCAGTTGGTGCTTGACTTGTTATAAGGTAAAGGCCGAACACTAGAAACCCTCAGGAATCTTAGTTAAACCTGAACTCCCAGAATGTAAATGGGAGCGAATAACCATGGACTTCATCACCAAATTACCGAAAACAGCTAGCGGCAATGACGCTGTCTGAGTAATCGTAGATCATTTGATAGTCTCGACAAGCTCGCTCGGCTGTATATCAAGGAAGTAGTATCACGTCATGGAGTACCGGTATCTATCATTTTCGATTGAGATATCCGTTTTACATCCCACTTTTGGAGATCCTTACAGTCAGCGTTAGGATCAAACTTGGATTTAAGCACTGCTTATCATCCTCAAACTGATGGTCAGAGCGAAAGAACCATTCAGACCTTAGAGGATATGCTTAGAGCCTGTGTCATCGATTTCGGCAAAGGCTGGGAGAGACATCTCCCTTTGGCCGAATTCTCCTACAACAATAGTTATCATTCTAGCATTAAGGCCGCTCCATTTGAGTCACTGTATGGTCGAAAATGTCGTTCTCCTATCTGTTGGGCTGAAGTTGGCGAGAGTCAACTTACCGGTCCCGAACTTGTTCTAGAAACCACTAAGAAAATAGTTCAGATTCGTAACCGTTTGCAAACCGCTCGTGATAGACAAAAGAGTTATGCCGATAGGAGACGTAAACCTTTAGAGTTTCAGGTTGGAGATCATGTTATGTTAAAGGTTTCTCCTTGGAAAGGAGTAATTCATTTTGGAAAGCGTGGAAAACTCAATCGCCGATATATTGGTCCCTTTCCAATCCTGGAAAGAATCATACCAGTGCCGTCTTGAGCTACCATCGGAATTGAGTAGTGTACACAATGTCTTTCATGTTAGTAATCTTAAGAGGTGTCTTTCGGAGGAAAACATAGTTGTGCCTTTAAGAGATATCCGGATTGATGAGAAATTGAATTTCGTTGAGGAACCGATAGAGATCATGGATCGTGAGGTTAAACGGCTGAAGCATAGCCGTATTCCGATTATCAAAGTTCGTTGGAACTCCCGACATGGACCGGAGTTCACTTGGGAATGTGAGGATGTATTCCGTAGGAAGTACCCTAAACTCTTCATGACACCAAGCAACTCGGAGTGAAACCCGGGACGGGTTTCTTCTGAGGCTGGGAGGCTGTGACAACTGGCAATTAGGGAGTCTATTTTAGGTAACCGCATTACATTAGACTAAACCCAGCTTTTGCCTTTATAACTATTTTTATCGACCATGACTTGATTTGATATCGTTTTTTGGTTTTTTATGATTTATTTTATTATCGTATGAGTTATCGTGTGAGTTTTAACTCTTTTTGTCAGGCACTATTCGATTCGGCACAATAAAATCCTAAAACAAGAAATAATGTAACTTTTAAACCGTAACTTGAAACTTGACAAATAAATAGTCAAAACTCGTGGAAAAACAGAAATAAACATAATAGAAAGTCCAAGGAACGGTTTTTACCAAAAAAAGAAAGTCCAAGGAACGTCGTGGGACATTCGTGGGACAATATATGAGCTCGGGATTGGGTAAACGGGATACTTTATGAAAAATTACGGCTTTGGCCCCTCAAAAACACCATGGCCGGCCACCCCCTCCTCCCATTCCTATTTATTTTTAAGTCCCTAGCCATAAATATAAATACCTCCTCCCTACCTCACATCTCTCTTTTACTTCTCTCTCTAAAACACACACACACCCCCTTTCTCTCTTTCTCTCTCTACAAACCCTAACCCTAAATAAAACCCTAGCCCCTTAAATATTTCGGCCACTTCTGGCCACACGCTGGCGAGTGACACTACACCTCCACCACTATCTTTTAGATACTTCTCCCCTCTTTCTAACCATATATGGCACGCACCATATAGACCCCGATAACACCTCCAAATCTTGCAAAAACTATTCGAATCTTTAGGGTTTCAAGTGGGTTTTATATCGAGTTTGGAAAACGTAAAAGGGACTTGAATACGACTTTTTTGAGTCCATAACCGCCACGTACGAGCCATATTATGCTCGTATGGGTGGCGACATGGGGTGGGTTTCATGGATATGGGTCTAAAACAAATTTATAATTAATTTAAAACATGTAGCTAGTGATTTGGTATCGTTTGTTATATCATATTGTTGTGTTTTTGCATTTTAGGCATAGTTTCATATGATGGGTTTAGATTAGTTGATGGGTTTGATGTTTGGATGATGATTGGAGGTTGATTGATTGTGTTTGGTTGTAGTTGAAGCCATTTGGGAGCTTTTTGATGGGTGTAGTAAGGTGTACGAGCCACTAGGGACTCGTACAAGGGTGTTGGTTTGCGTACGTGACCCCTAAGGACTAAGGGTCCGGGTTGGATAGTTGTGGTATCTTGTTGGTTGTTGTTGTTAGTGTTTGGATGAGACGCGTGGAGCCGAAAAGCTTCTAGAGCTTGTTTGGTTCACGTGGTCTTAACCGTGACCGCGTCATGACCATTACGGTCATAACATTGGTTACGGGTATAATTGGTAGATTGATTGGTTGGCGAGATTGATTTGGTTTGATTTGAGATTGAGTTGCGCTATTGTCATTATTTACTTGGACTTATAATATAAATTGTCAACTTTGAGCAACGTCGATGTTACTTTGACTTTTTAGTCATTGTTGACCCCGACAACGCCGTAACATGGAATTTAGTATATTTTGGACGATAGATTGATTAAAAGCCGAGAAGTCATGACTCGTGCTTGTGGACTCGAAACGAATAACGATATGAGACATATATTGAATTTGACGAAATAAATATAAAGCAGGAAGCCAAGCCACAACCACAACCACAAGCAAGGGGAAGAATAGTAGGAATATACAAACATGAATAATAAATGGTGAAACATAAATAATAAAAGGCTTTTATACCAAAAAAACTATCGATAACAAGACTTGTCTTGTTATTTACTATTTTAAATGGGAATTAACAACTTAAAATGGAAAGGTTTTCTAATTAAAAATATTTAATGTTTCGAGTGCACGTTTATCGAAATGTGCTATTTATGAGCATTTAATACTATTTTTGAGTATTTAATTTTAATTACGTTGTGTGCATGGGTTACGGATGACCTAACATTAATAGCGTCGATCCACTTGGGTAGCAGACTTATTAGGTTGACGAATCTAATAAGAGCCCACTAGGTACGTAGGATAACGTTATTAATGGGTGAATTATCCTTATGACTCGTTAGGATGCGACCGGTTTATGGGTTAAAAAGCGACACGAATAAATAATTGAGTTTATCAAGTTGACGAATTCGATAAGGTCTACTATTTATTCCGAAACTTATTGGACTACGGAGCTTATCGCTAGACGTCTCATTGTGTTGCATTGAGTCACATTGTGTTTGTTTGAGTGCATTCATGATATCATATTGAGTCGATACACACATACGACAATACCAAACGCTAGGACTAAATGGTGAAACAAGATATTTTTGGAGATAAAGAAAAGGAATACATTGGGGTAGATAAAGTTGATTTTGGGAAATATATATTAAAATTGGTTTACATTAATAGGTTTTGCCGAGTCGATAGTTGCTGAGCCGTGATTAGCTGTTATCTTCTTGCTAGTGTTTATTTGTGCGTTGCTTGCTTGAGGTGAGTTTCATAGCCCCACTTTTATCTATGTTTTGGATAATTAAATTTGGGATTGGTTTTGAATGATAATATGACTATATTGTTTGCTATACTTGTGTGAGATACCAATCCAATGTAACGCCCTGAAAACTTGATTAAGTCTTCCGCTGTACCGAGATTTGGGGGTGTTACAATTATATTCCAGAATATTTGTACACCGCCTTCTTGATACGGTGTATCATAAAGATGAATACGGCGTATCAGGTCTTCCTTATCTTGGATATCTGGTGAAGTTTTTGAGATAGATACGACGTATCTTCAGAATGTAATATGACCTATCTGGACTAAAACAAGCTCATTCTTCTTGTTGACCAAAGTTTCATATACGGGTATTCAATGTTTGGATACGGCGTATTCTTCAAATCAAGCCATAGTCTTGATAATCGTCTAAGTCTTAATATACGGCGTATTTGGCTAGAATGATATAGTGTATTCTTGTCTATTTAGTGGAGTTTGCTGAACTTGATCCATTTTGCTTCAAAACACGTCTAATATTGCTAAATATATCAATTGCTTGATAATAACTGAGATTGAAACATTTAAGCAATTAATTATCAAATCTTATATAAAATGATATAAAACAAGCTAATACATAGGATAAATGACGCTATATGTTGGAATCACTCCTAAACTATGTTTCAAGTGTTAGTAATCAATATGTAATAGGTTTCTTAATTAGGCTTTTATGTTTGTATTAATGGCAAGGCTTATGTAGAAAGCCCATAAGCCTTGGCCCACATCTAATAGGGAAGGAAGGGAACTTGTAGTGTTGCCCTAGTCCCTTCCCCTATAAATACCTTTGTAAACCTTCATTTGAAGGTTGGTTGTTCACTTTACACTTATATCCTACGCATATCCTTTATCATTCATACGTGTATTTGTGTTTTGTGTTCATCCGATCTCTCTCCATCTATATTTCTTACATATTGATGCTTGTGTTACATTATGGTGACCTAACAGTGGTATCAATCGCCATCTAGTTGGGTGAAACACTTTCTTTTTGAAGTTTCATTGTCATACGCGTGGGTTTTAAGACTACAAATTTTCATACGCATAAAGTTTTAGTTTTTACACTGGTAAACTCAAGATTCTCGTGGTTTAAGGTTTATTTAGTGTTAAAGTTCAAGTTTTGTGCATCAAGTTTCAAACTTTACGTGTATAGAGTTGTTTTTAAGCTTGGTTTTATTCGTGTACATTTTTCTACGCATAAGGATAAAAGTAGTTTTTGATCATCAAGTTTCAAACTTTCGTGTTATTTTGGTGATATTGAAGCTCTTTCATCATTAAAATCAGGTTACAAAATTCTTTTGGGCATAAAAATCAGTTTTGGTTATAGTTGGTACTTTCTACTCGTAACAAAACCCTAGTTTTACTCGTAAGCACAAAGTCTACGCCTAAGCAGTCTGTTACGCATACCAGCTTAATCACTTGATCTTCAGAGCTCTTGGTTTACTCAGTGGTTTTCTTGCTTGGATACGCCTGAAAACACTTCGACTTTGGATATCTTTTACACTGGTTTAAGTGTAAAGGATTTTTGGGTAAAACCCTAGTTTTACGCTTAAGCTTAATACTTACGCGTAGAATCTTATTTGCCTAAGCATTTCTTACGCCTAAGCTTGTCTTACGCCTAAGGAAATATTACGCATAAGGATTCTACTACTAAGTCTTTGGTTTACGCCTAAGCTACGTTTTCCTCAAGTTTACGCGTAAGCTCTCACTACGCATAAGCTCTATTCTACGCGTAAGTTGGGTACTACGCGTAAGATACTTTCTACTCATAAGCTGTTTCTACGCATAAGGTTACTGTGGAAGACTAGAAGGGGGGGTTGAATAGTTTTACCAATTAAAACTTCCTTTTAAATTATTTAGATCAACTTATGTCAATCTATTTGGTTGTGTGTGTTGGATGTTGATAAACAAGCATATAAAGATATGTAATGAAAAGATAAGAGTAAGAAGCACAAAACCACAACGCAAGTATTTATAGTGGTTCGGCTACAAGGACACCTTCCTTGCCCTACTCCACTCCCCGAGTCACCTACTCAAGAGTTCGTAAACACTACACCAATCTCCTTATGGCGGAGAAGCCTTCACAACGTCGCCTACCCTTTTTCCGGTGCTAGGCTAACCACCGGGTTCTTTCACTCCAAGGTGAACCACACCTACACAACGTCGCCTACCCTTTATAAGGTACTAGGCTAAGTACCTAGTTCTTTCACTCCAAGGTGAACTACACCTTCACAACGTCGCCTACCCTTTATTAGGTACTAGGCTAAGCACCTAGTTCCATTGCAATGGAGGAACTACTACCACACTACACCAACGACTAATCCCAAAGGAGATATACTCCTTTACAACATCATCAAGGATATCAATATCCTTGGAACTAATGCTAGTCTATCTAGTACATCGAAACACACCATATCGAATGTACATCTAAGGCACCTTTCACTAATTCTTTTGACTAGATCTACAAGACACCTTTCACTAATGTCTTGTGTCTTCACTTCTAAGCACCTTTCACTAATGCTTCTAGTCTTGACTTCTAAGCACCTTTCACTAATGCTTCTTGTCTTGACTTCTAAGCACTTACCACAAGTGCTTATGCTATAGACGATGGATACCCTTCACTAATATCTTCGTCTTGACACTTCAGACATCTTTCACTAATGTCTTCAACACTACACTTCTTTGAAGAAAGAAAGGAATCATCAAAAAGAAGACTTTAGTAGCCTTGATGTTGAGGAAGCATGGCAACTCATGGACTTGAGGTTGCTCGACTTCAAAGGTGGTGATCTTTCCTTTAAGAGGAACCTAGAAGATCACACAAAAACAAAACTACAAACATAGATCTCTTGGATCTGAGGTTAGTGAGTTTTTAACTCAGGGAGAAAGTGTGTTAGAAAGGGGTGAGAAATAATGAAGAAATGGCTCACTATTTATAGAGGAAAAATCCTACTGTTCCCCGGATCCCACGGATCCCTTCCACAAGGGATCCGTCTAACGTTAAGCTAGGGATTCGTGGGACGCTCCCTTTTACCCATGGGTATTTTGGTTATGGGTCATGGGTCATGGGTTGACCCATGGATCTTTGGCTAGATACAATGTATTTTTGAGTGCAATGCACTTGGTCACTTGGTTATGGGTTGATCCATGGGTTATGGATATTATCCATGTATGATATAAGCATGATGTCATGCAATGGGTTATGGGTCAAGATCCATGGGTTATGGGTTTTGGGTTGTAACCAACTACATTCAATGTATTTGCCCAATGGGTTGTGATACTTAAGTTTCTACCCATTTATATTACCTAATATACTACATACTAGTTATGTGTATATTTTATCCAAATATGTAAACACTAGTTGTTGTACATATGTATTACTAAATCATAAAATCACTTATACTTGTTTTAGTGTTTTATGTGAAAATATGAATATGTTAGAAACTATTAGTTCAAACCATTTCCGTATTTTATTTGTTTCGTTAAAATGATTTTACGTTTGTTATCGACAAAACATTAGAAGATCGTAAAATATAAATAAACGTTTTTACGGCTTATTTGTATTAACAATCTCCCCCTTTTTGTTGATGACAAAACATAAAATTATTTTAAAGAAAAGCTAAAATTAGTAAAAGTTTGAATTTGTATATTTTTTTTGGGTAAAAGGGTTAATTCACCCCGGTAAATGTATTACGCCAAAAACATTGAAGTACAAAGGATGAGGGTGTATCCATCATCTCAGTCCCATAGGACACTTACATGCAAAAACAACTAACCAAACCAACTATATAAGAATGACAGGCCATTCTTATAACAAACATATTAAGATAAAACTACCTATGACGGCCCTTAGGGCGACTCTCAAAGCCATGTGCAGGAAAGTCGTGATCATAACCATCATAAGACTTCAAATCATCCAAAAAACCAGCTCCCGGCATGATCTCAGGCATACACACTTCATCTTCATCCGACGAACCAGCAATTGAAAATGATGAACTTTCCTTCCTATTAGACACCTTGTGGATCTTAGAGAATTGATCCCACAAACTTCCATTGCCACATTGCACAGGTACAGCACTAGTAGAGACTTGACAGACGGTATCCGTCTTGTCACTAACAAGTGGTACGTCCACCACCACCTTGCATGGACCAGTATCACCCTTTAACAGTTCCGAAGTAGTACCAATAGAATCATCCTTTAAAAGTTGATCCGACGGACCAGCCTCCACACTACATTTATTATCATTGGCATTCTTCTTCGTAATAGGTTTGGAAACAGGTTTATATGCAAAATTAGACTTTGGTTTGAAAAACCGAGGCCTTTGGTTACCTTTGGTAGTCTTATTTCCATCCTTATCCAGGTGAACATCCCTATTAACACCAACATCTTTCTGAGCCGAATCTGAACCCATAGTAGTCGGCATTCTTCTAAGAGGGCAATTAACTTCCTCATGATTGAAGACCTTACATTTAGAACACCGATCTGGCCACCATTCATATTCAACATCAAGAACTTCCATATAATGACCTTTACCCTCCGGCAAAGGTATAGCCACTTCAATTGATTCCAAAACAGAATAGCATAAGAATAACGACCCCAAGGATTAATACACATAGCTCTAGTACCTGCATCCATACGTATAACACGCCCAATCTGTTGCGCAATCAAACCAATACCGACATCAGAATATGTAATTGCCGGTACATTATGAATGAGAATCCATACCGGTAACTTGGTAATATTTTCCCTCTTCATCCTCGTATTAGGATCCCAAATTTTAAGAAACATGGGACTCGATTTGACAAACCAAGGACCACACTCAAGAACCTTACGCATACCATCATGAGTCTTGAATTTGAAAAGGTAGAAATCATTACGCATCATAACACATTCGAAGCCAAACTTAGCCCATGCATGCTTCACATAATCATTAACAGTAGGAAAAGCTAAACGTTGCCCAAGGAAATAGCCGCAAAGAGTATGATCGAATTTAGAACGCATATCATCAATAACAGCTAATGGTATAACAACTTTAGCACCACCAACATTACCTCCATTATTTGACCTCTCCCCTGTAACCTTAGACATACCCGTGTTACCAGCCCCCAACGAGTCACCATCAGGTTCAACAACACTTGCAACTTTAGGATTATCAGAATCGAGACCAAATAAACTTACACTTTCATGACCAGCAGGTATTTGCTCAGAACAAACAGGAGTAACACTGTGAGATGCCGAAACAGACCCAAATTCAGAGGGAAGAGCAAAGCTCCCCGTTTGTCCTCCCAAACCTGCACTTTTAAGTATAGACTTCAATGGCTTATGTTCATTAACAATTACCTTACCATCAATATTGTTAATCTTTTTAGCCAATCCAGAATTCTTCTTAGCCATCTTACCATTAAGGAACCCCGATTCCATCTCTCTTAACCCACTTACACACAAATGAGTGACTAACACCAAACGAGTGACTTACACACAAACTACGTATGAACAAGCAAACCCTAAAACGGGTTACCTGCAAGGAATAACGCAACCAGCAATAAAACTAAACCCAAGAAGAGTTTAGAATTTCGTTAAGCTCCAATCAACCACACCAAAGCAGAACCAGCAAAGGATAAATCGTTAATAACCAGAAAACCCTAATGCGCATAAAGTAATCTACGAAACCCTAATAATAGAATTTCGTTACCAGAAAACCAACGAATCACTTATGCAGCAATAGGGGGAGATCGACCTTATATAGGAAGAAGGATAAACCGACTTATAAAGATGGAATGTAAGGTGCGATCAAAAACCAACGCGAAGAAACCCTAACCAGCGATCACCCAAATAAACCTATAATCCAAGAAAACAAGCAGCAGATTAAGCAACCCAATGATAACCAGGAGGATTAATCACTAGGGAGTTCAATTAGATGCACGAATTAAAGGAGACAGGCGGATTTAGGAGTGGGACGATTTAGGAGTAGGGTTAGGGAAAATCGCGAAGAGAGGAGAGAACTTTTTAGGGTAAAAAAAATTGGAAGTTGAATTTGTATTTTTTACTTTCTTCTCCCCCTTTTTGTCGAAACAAAAAGTGTTTGAAGGAAAGCAACACATCGTTTTTAAGAAAAACATGTGAAAGAAATAAAAATAAAAAGAAATAGAGAGCAAGTAACGGGAAAGGATCTCGTCTTTACTCCCCCTTGACGAGTCCATCCCTATGTAAGGGCATCAATAAAGTGATACTAATCTAGTTTGTTTGCAAGTAAGTTTGCAAAAGATTTCGTCTAAGTGACGAATGTGCTCCCCCTTGATGATTGCAATTATGCAAGGGGATGTCACGAAATGTAAACCTAGTATTGCAAGTAATTTGCAATGTATTGCTTTGACATAAAGCTCCCCCTCGCTTTAGGATGTCAAAGTCTTCATGTGTAAATTGAATAACTACAAAACAAAGGTTAGAAAGCAAGTATAATTCATAATTTCCTGCAAATGTGGTCCAAGTTAGTAGAAAATAGCTTTCTGTCTCACGGTTCCCTCCTAGTAGGGATCCGTCTAGGCAATTCTGAGGGATCCGTATTAGCTGTTTAATTTCAGCAAAGGTGATATAACAAGTAATGTTATCACAAAAATGAGATATGAATACAAAGTAATCATATGCTCAACAAAATAACAAGTAGCATGTAATTCCATTTAATAAAACTAGAGTTATGATATACATGACTCTAAAAACTAAGAAAATAAGAGAATACATGACTAGGAATTTCTAAACCAACTATCGCTTGATGCTATGACACCACTAAAATCTTCTAGCTCGAGTTTTTTTTAGGTTTAATCTCGTCGAAACGTTCGAGGAGATGATAGAACATGAAACATTGGTCTTCTCGTACTTCATGTATCAAACTTTCAACATGTTGACAATGATAGCAATCTTTGTCATGGCTAGGTAGTGGTGGTGGAAGAAATGAAATGGCTTGATGCGAAGGATCAAGTGAAGCGGCTTGTGGAGCTTCAAACGATGGAGGGATTGGTGGAGGCGCATTTGAGAATGGCTCGACTAAGAATGATGGTGGTGGTAGAGAAGTGTCAACTTCCAAATGGTCGGGTGGTTGACTTTGATGATTTCTCATAATCCAAATGGGATTATATGATGGAAACGGCGAAAAGGTAGTCGGAGCAAGTGTTGACTCAACACCTTGATTTTATACCATTATTCCTCCTAATGAGGAGAATGTTATCGGCGGAAGCGGATGAGACGGCCTAGGAGGCAAGTCCTCTAAATTGTAGAGGTGTGGTGATGATAGTGGGGATGTAAATGAAATAGCTCTAGGAACCAATGGTGATGGTTTAGTGGAGATGATATTGTTTGGCCTAGGAGGTATGGTGGTGTTTGGCATTGGTAGTTTTGTGGGTAATATCCTTTTAGGAATTGGTTTGATTGGATGAGGAGGGATCCTATCATTTGTTGGCTTGACCGAGATGATTCGGTTGAAGAGATTTCGTGTATAACACGCGCCTTTTTCATGGGTGGTTCTTTGGTGGATAAGTTACTACTCGGGGTTTTTCTCATGATGAGATGATTTCAAGAGGTTTGCAAGGGTTTCTAAAGTGCTGAAAGTTACGAAGAAGGTGATGACTATGGAGGTCCTAACAAAGTGGTTTATAAACCAAGAGATTTGGCAAGTGCATTTAAGCCTTAAGCCATTAGGATTCATTTGAATGTGATGATTAACATGCACAAGAGTCAACTACAGAGTTTGCACTGATCTAGGAACTCATTTAAGATGAGATGGAGTGTTTGAGTTAGGAAGACGAGTTGAAATGATTGTTTTATCAAGATTTGAAATAAACTGTCATCCGGATGCCACGGTTCCCTCCTCAGATGGATCCGTCTAGGTTAATCCTAGGGATCCGGCTATCAACAGATATGAAAGAATGGAAATGATGTTTCTAAGATCTAAGATCTATATCATCTTGAGTGTTTCAGTTCTCCTAAGTTTTTTAAATGAAGGGGTGCTTAAGTACTTGAAGGTAATGAGTGATGTAGCTAATGATTGTCTTTTATGGAAGGATTTGGAACTTTCATGAGTACCAATGGATGAGCAAGGATGACACTAAAGATGAAAATATCAATTGAAGCTAAGTGATCCTAGAGATCAGTTTGTGACTTAGGATAGTGTTTTGGAAAATATCCTAGAAGCTTTGAGATGGGAAAACTAGAATTTGATCGACTTTGATCAATTTTGAGGTAAGAATGATTTATGATCAATTTTGCCATAATCGAAGAATTTTTAAGACTAGATGTGAGGGATCATGTGAAAAATGAAGTGTGAGTTTAAGAGCGGAAGAGTAATGGATTAAGAATGAAACGATAGATCTACAAGCGTCTTAGAGTGTGATCTAGGTGAGTTATGTGTGAGTAGGAAGGATCTACTTATCTTGATAAGGACTTAATTTTGCCTTAGGACAATATGTTTAGCTTAGTGTGAGGTGTTTTAAGGATATGATTGAAATACAATGTTTGCAATTGCATTTTTTGTTTGCCGGATCCCACGGTTCCCTAAGTGAAGGGATCCGTCTAGCACAAGCTTTAGGATCCGTCCATCTGCTCAGCAGAACCTTTACTAAAGGTATGCAATGATCTTGACAATGCATTATATTCCAAGGTTGGTTTAGAGGGGTTCTAACACTAAGATATCAAATGTAATATGTTTTTATTTCATGAAGGAAATAGGATTACATTGATAAAGCACGAGTACAAGAGAATTGATCCTATTTTGAAATACTACTAGGTTTCTTGAGTGTTTTTGCTAGGAGGATCATTACGTGATTGATGAGTGTTGGTGGAATCAAGAATGAAGAAAGTCCTCATGTGAGATATGTTTAGCGGTTCCATCATCTTGTTCACAAGTACGTACAACGGACTTTGAAATTGAGGATGGAAGTGCATAACATTATGATAGAGGCGTGTCAAGAACATTCCATAAGGGATGAGTTTATTCTTGGAGCCTTGAAGATTTGCAATTCGCCTTGCGAAGAGGTAGGCGAGATTGTATGGTTGTTGTGTTAGCAAACAGTACAACATGTGAGCACAACAAGCGGGAAGAATTTCTCGATTTCCCCTAAGACTCTAAACATTTTCACGTAGGATGAGTGCAAGAGGCTTGTACTCTTCTCGGATGTCCCGTGTGAAGAAAATGTTTGGATCGGAGTAATATGGTCGAGGTTTGCATATTATGCAATTTAAATCTTCGGGAGGGTATGTGTGAACAATATGGGCTATTTTCTTCACGAAAGTTGAAGAGAGAATCGAGAGACCAATCTTCGGTGAAGGCACATTGTCCATGATTTGGAATCTGGAGGATGTGAGCAAAATGCCCAAGGGTTAGAGTAAACTTTTGGTTTTTGATATAAAACCAAAGAGATAGAGAGCGATCCTCGTTACGAACGAGTTCAACTTGACGGAAGAATTCCATTATGAACCTTGGACATATCTTCTCGTTGACTTCAAGAAGACATTCTAGTCCTATGGCTCGGAAGGAGGTATTGATACCTTCTTCGAATTGTAGAGAGGTGTCTACAATACGTCCTTCGTGGAAGTGACGGTTTTCGAGATTATTGAACCCACGGACATGATTGCCAGGTGTGTTGGGTTCAAGGGAGATGTTTGGAGTGTAGACGCTAGTGAGTGAAAAATAAAACTCATATTCATGCGTTATAGTTGAACCTATAGAAATGATGAGTTAAAACAGAGATGTTTGTGGTCAAGCTATGATTATCTAATGTTTTTACTAGATTTGTATTAACAATGGTTTTTTAACACTCTAACATACTCAAGGTTTTGACTTTCTAGTGGATTATTACTTTTTAGAAAGATAGTAGTTTTTAATCTTGCATGAAAACTGTTTTCCAGTACGACGGATCCTACGGTTCCTTTAAAAAAGGGATCCGACTAGTATATCATCCGGGATCCGTGGATCTGTAGTAACAGAAACAGATTTGATAAAAGCATAGGCTTTACATTTTTATACCACGAAATATGTTTTATCCTACATTTTCTTTTAGCATGCATACATGACTTCTAATGTATCACGAAAGAATATGAAACAAATAAATCAAAAGAAATGACAAACATATTATGATAATAATAACCTAGATAACTAGATTATTAGTAATATTACATTTCAATACTAAGGATGATACAAAGGATTGGGTATATGATCCCAATGTAGATTTACAACACAAAGTAAATGTCTCCATATGTGAACTTCATCATAGGGAACACAAGTGCGATGAGTGTTAAGGCGATGAGCACGAGCGCGATGTAAACCATGTTGATGACGAATCTTCTTGGTTTCGGTTGAGATGAAATGAGGAGGAAGATGAAGTTTTTGAATGCGAGGAAATTTTTTGAAATTGGAAGATTTGAAAAAGTGAGGGTTTGATAGAGTGGTCGACGATGGGAGTTTTTATGGGGAAGGAGGAATTTTTGAAATTCGTGTTTTGTTTCATTATTGGATTAAAAGAAACAAAACATAAGTTTTATATACCACGACTTTAGACGAGAAATATAACACGTATGTGAGAAAAAGCTTCCTAATGAAGCTACATGTAAAACATCTGTAAACATGAAATCTACTCAAATAAATGCCTAACAAGTAACACTTATTTATTAAACTAATATCATTTAGATATAAGTGGAAAGTCATACCTCAAATGCACTTAGGAATGTCTTTACAAATAACAAATGTCACTTAGACGATTCCCGCTCCTTTGCGTTTAAGATACCTTCTTAAGGAAGGTATTCTTTTTACCAAGCGATTCCTATAGCTTGGTGGGTATGAGCTTTGACTAATCAACATGACAAAGAAGATTAGTGCAATTAAATGAAGCAAGTAAAAAAATGTTGTTATCAAATCAACATCCAAACATATAGTTTTAAAAAAAACATGGTGCTTGTTTAAAAAAAACTTTCTTTGTAGTTTTCAATTAACCATGGATCGTATCAAGTTTATAAAGTACAATATACTTCAAGAAACTTGGTAACGAAGCTCTGATGCCAATTGTGGAAAACTAGAAGGGGGGGTTGAATAGTTTTACCAATTATTAAACAAGCATATAAAGATATGTAATGAAAAGATAAGAGTAAGAAACACAAAACCACAATGCGAGTATTTATAGTGGTTTGGCTACAAGGACACCTTCCTTGCCCTACTCCACTCCCCGAGTCACCTACTCGAGAGTTTATAATCACTACACCAATCTCCTTATGGCGGAGAAGCCTTCACAACGTCGCTTAATCTTTTTTCGGTACAAAGCTAAATACCGAGTTCTTTCACACCAAGGCGAACCACACCTAACACAACGTCGCCTACCCTTTATACGGTGCTAGGCTAACCACCGAGTTCTTTCACACCTTAGGTGAACTACACCTTCACAACGTCGCCTACCTCACTTTCCACAGAACATCTAGATTAGTTTCCGTAATCACTTTCCACGGAATCTACATGTAAGCTATACCACACAAAGCTACATGATCTATCTGATCGTAATCTAGGTTCCTATAACTACAGGAACTACTACAACATTTCCTCATCTAGAGGAAACTAATATCATTTAGATATAAGTGGAAAGTCATAACTCAAATGCACTTAGGATGTCTTACAAATAACAAATGTCACTTAGACGATTCCCGCTCCTTTGCGTTTAAGATACCTTCTTAAGGAAGGTATTCTTTTTACCAAGCGATTCCTATAGCTTGGTGGGTATGAGCTTTGACTAATCAACATGACAAAGAAGATTAGTGCAATTAAATGAAGCAAGTAAAAAAATGTTGTTATCAAATCAACATCCAAACATATAGTTTTAAAAAAAACATGGTGCTTGTTTAAAAAAAACTTTCTTTGTAGTTTTCAATTAACCATGGATCGTATCAAGTTTATAAAGTACAATATACTTCAAGAAACTTGGTAACGAAGCTCTGATGCCAATTGTGGAAAACTAGAAGGGGGGGTTGAATAGTTTTACCAATTAAAACTTCCTTTTAAACTATTTAGATCGACTTATGTCAATCTATTTGGTTGTGTGTGTTGGATGTTGATAAACAAGCATATAAAGATATGTAATGAAAAGATAAGAGTAAGAAGCACAAAACCACAACGCGAGTTATAGTGGTTCGGCTACAAGGACACCTTCCTTGCCCTACTCCACTCCCCGAGTCACCTACTCGAGAGTTCGTAAACACAACACCAATCTCCTTATGGCGGAGAAGCCTTCACAACGTCGCCTACCCTTTTTACAGTGCTAGGCTAACCACCGGGTTCTTTCACTCCAAGGTGAACCACACCTACACAACATCGCCTACCCTTTATAAGGTACTAGGCTAAGTACCTAGTTCTTTCACTCCAAGGTGAACTACACCGTCACAACGTCGCCTACCCTTTATTAGGTACTAGGCTAAGCACCTAGTTCCATTGCAATGGAGGAACCATTACCACACTACACCAACGACTAATCCCAAAGGAGATCTACTCCTTTACAACATCATCAAGGATATCAATATCCTTGGATCTAATGCTAGTCTATCTAGTACATCGAAACACACCATATCGAATGTACATCTAAGGCACCTTTCACTAATGCCTTTGACTAGATCTACAAGACACCTTTCACTAATGCCTTTGACTAGGGATTCGTGGGACGCTCTCTTTTACCCATGGGTATTTTGGTTATGGGTCATGGGTTGAACCATGGATCTTTGGCTAGATACAATGTATCTTTGAGTGCAATGCACTTGGTCACTTGGGTATGGGTTGATCCATGGGTTATGGATATTATCCATGTATGATATAAGCATGATGTCATGCAATGGGTTATGGGTCAAGATCCATGGGTTATGGGCTTTGGGTTGTACCCAACTACATTCAATGTATTTGCCCAATGGGTTGTGATACTTAAGTTTCTACCCATTTATATTACCCAATATACTACATACTAGTTATGTGTATATTTTATCCAAATATGTAAACACTAGTTGTTGTACATATGTATTACTAAATCATAAAATCACTTATACTTGTTTTATTGTTTTATGTGAAAATGTGAATATGTTAGAAACTATTAGTTCAAACCATTTCCGTATTTTATTTGTTTCGTTAAAATGATTTTACGTTTGTTATAGACAAAACATTAGAAGATCGTAAAATATAAATAAACATTTTTACGGCTTATTTGTATTAACAGTTACTTCATCAACAAACTGTAAGTTTCATTCGACTACAAAGATCCATCATCAACACAAGTTTCAAGATGTCTCAACCACCATACTCTAGCTACTTTCCTCATGAGTATCCTCAACAACAACAACAACAACAATTCTATCAACAATATCCTCCACCATCTCCACAACAATTGCAACAAATTCTACAACAATTTCAACACTTTCCTCAAGGAGCAAATCCTCTTCCACCACAAATGGTTCCACCAAACCCTCGTCAACAAGTACAACTTTATACATACTTTCAAACTTAGTATCCCGCCAAGTATGCTATGACTGTTACAACACCAAAGGAACCCTCTTGGTTTGCAAAGATGTGTGAAGCTTTAAGTAGCCAACAATCCATTCATGAAGCTGGATCCCTTGACAGACCTCCAATGCTCACTCCCGAAAACTACGATCAATGGGTGATAAGGTTCTTTAGGTTTTGTGATCTAAAGAGGCCACATGGTAAGTTTTTGAAGAAGGTCATCCTTGAAGGTCCTTTTCAGATGCCTATTCTCACTGTACCCGGAGATCCGAATGCTAATCCACCAAGAGATGATGTTACCAACGTTGCCGGTCTCGATCAACTTACTACTGACCAACTTCTTCACTTAGAAGTCAATGAAATTGCAATGCAATATATCCTTTTGGGATTACTTATTCTGATACTTCGTAGTGTTGATGCTCAGAAGACTGCTAAAGCAATGTGGGAGCACATTCATCTTCTAATGGAAGGCACTGAACTCAATAAAGAAGATTTGGAATCCAAAATCTACTTAGCATGTGAACACTTCATGATTGAACCAGGGGAGACATTAGAGTCATATCATCATCGGTTCTTAGACATCATCAATGACTTGGATAAACATAATATCATTATGCCAAGGATTGAAATCAACACAAAGTTCCTGAGCTGTCTTGGTCCTGATTGGGAGAAGTATGATATATTCATCCATCAAGCGAAGAATCTTCATCAAGCTACATACGGATTGTATGACTATTTGAAGCACCACCAAAAAGAAGTTGACAAAGAAAGAATCATCTGTGGGGTCCCTGCTTCACCTTCACTCCTGGATAATCAAACTCTTGCTTTATGGGCTCAAGCATGTTATTCTCAATTCCCGACCTTGCAAACTATCTTCACAAATCCTTCACAACCAACTGCTCAGATTACACCATATAATCCATCACATCAACAATCCCAAGAAACTCAATTGGTTCCATACAACAACAACAATGATCAAGCACTCTACAGTGAATCAAAGGAGGATGCAGAAGCCTTTGATGCATTGAATCAAGGATTTGTTATGATTGCAAGAGCCTTCGGACGTTTTGCTAACAAATCCAACAACCGCATTCGCACCTCATCAAATACAAGGAATTAAGTTGTTGTTAACAATGGAAGGGTTGAGGTTCAGAATCGTGGAAATGGTCATCAGATGAATAGTGGTCAAGGATTTCATGTTAATGGAAGGAATAACATGGGTGCTCAACAACAACGGGTTCAAGTGGTTGATCAGGGAAATACTCAGACTTGGGTTAATGGTCTCCGATGCTATAACTGTAATGAGAAGGGTCATTTGGCTAATGCATGCCCAAAGCCGAGGACAAGAGGCAACGCTTACCACAAAGAGGCTTTACTCTTGGCTCTCAAGCATGAAGCTGGTGGAACTCTTACAAACAAGGAACAAAGCTTCATGGCTAATGCAGATTTTGATGATGACATAGTGGACTTGCAGGCTAATGCAACTGTGATGTTAATGGAAAACATGCAAGAGCTCCACATGAAAGACACAGGCCCAGTGTATGACACTGACGGCTTGTCTCAGGTATCGGATCAAAACATACTCATTAATGATCTGATATCTCCGCCAACATCTGCATCCGACGAGGCTCAGAGTGTTCAACATGAATCTTCTACATCTCATTCCGATGATAATCAAATGGATCCCGTAGTTATATTTGACGATCAAGATGACCTTATGGTTAATATTGATAATCAAGTTGACTCCGTGGTCATATTTGAGGATCTAAATAATGATCATGTTGAGATTCAAGTTGAACAAGCTGAACCTTTGTCTAATCCAAATCTTGAGCTCATGACCAACTTAATTAAGACCACCCAATCTCAACTGGAAAAGTGCAATGACATCAATATGAAATTTCAAGATAAAATTGCACTGTTGACTAAGGATAATGAATGCTATAAGTTTCAACTCAACATTTTTCAAACTAAAGAGAAACGTGAAAAAGGTTTTGAAGTCGCATTTGCTAAATCTTACCAAAATGAAAAATCTTTGGAAAAACAGATCTGTGATCTAGTTGCATCGAAGAATGCTTTGTTGTCTCAAATAGAACAATTGAAATGTGATCATAAAAAACAACTTAACGCTCTCACTTCGGAAACTCAAAAAGCCAGGTCTGAGTTGTTAACTTGTCAAAAACAGTTTTGTGAGTACAAAAAGCATTCGAGGAAACAAATAGATGACTATCTTGAGGAAATTGTCAACTTACAAAACAAAATCAAAGAGTTTTGAAATTTTTTTACAAACATGGTGAGTCAATCACAACAATTCAAAAGTTTTCCTTTAAACCAAATCCTGATGGATATGGACCAAATCTTGTTGATTACAGACCACGTTTTTCACATAGAGCATTCAAACGAAATCCTCAAGTTTACAGTGCAGAACATAGAATTGATGACTCCATTATGAGTGTTGTTGAATATAATCGTATGGAGGAATTAGATGCTGAAGACGAGAGTCGGTCAAAAATGGAAAATGTTATTTATAGCAAACCATTTAACTATTCAAAAGCCATAACTTTCGTCACACAATAGGATAATTCTAACACACCTTGGGTTATCACGCCTACTCCTGAGTCCTCTTCTAATGATGGTCCCCGACCCTATGTTGCACAAATTAATGGTCCTTTACCTTCTTTTAGTGAAATAAAACCATTAGCTGAACGATGTCAGGTTCTAAAATACTTTGACACTTTCATGTCTGACATCAAACTTTTGGAACATGCAATTGAAGTTAATTCTGAAATAAAAGCTGAACATTTTCAATCGCCATTTGCGCGACAACAAAGGGATATTTTTCAGAAAGGGCTTTTACCACATGTTCGAAATTTAAAAATGTGTGCAATCTATTGGGAACGGGAACTTCAGAAGGAGATTAGGCTTATGAAAACAGTTTTTGAGAAAATAGAAACATCGATTTCAAATACTAAACGTAAAAAGAATTTGTTAAGAAATCATGTTGACCGACTCTTGGAAGATGTTATCTGTGCTGATACCATAAATGTTGTGTTACTACATTCCGTTGCATATGCATTTGATTATATCGCTGTCGATTCTGTTGATTCTGTTGAAAATGTTAAGAATACTGATAATGTGTCACAAATCAAGTCTTTAAAAATTGAAAATGAGCGATTGTTAAATGAACTTTCCAATGCAAAACGTCGTCTTCAATGGTGTCAAAAAGATTGTCAAAATCGTGAACTTGCTATGCAAAACAAAATCAACCAGTTGAGTTCAAAATTTTCTAATCCAAAAATAGAACAACTGGATGATGAAAACGTCTCTTTAAAATGTCAAATTTCAAAATATGAACAAGAAATTGCCAAAGTCAAAACTGAATATGGTGTCATATTTGATTTGCTCAAAAAGACTCGTGCTCAAGCGTCCAAAGATGTTGATGATCATCTTGCATATACCAAAGAAGTTTTACGAAATAATGGAAACACTCGCTCTGAAATCAAGATTTGTTACACACTATCCATGACTTAAAAGCAGATTTGGTTAAACTTAAGCAAGATAGGATTAGTAACACACATGTACCTGCCCCAGGAATGTTTAAAATTGACACTAGAACGCTTAATGACAAACCATAAGATACTAATCTGCTTCCTTCCACTGAAACATGAATAGTTGCCTCTTTTCCCAACGTTAGCACTTCACAGCTTAAGAGCAAAACAAGGAAGAATAGGAAGTTGCAACGTAAGAGAAGAACAATAAAGACCTCTGAAGTAGAAGAACACCTTAATACTTTGAATAAAACTCATGTTGCACCCACGTTAGACATTGCGTTAGTCAAATGTAATATAAAAAGTGATGTAACGAATGCTGAACCTTTAAGTACTTTGAATGTTATGTTTGAAGCATCTTGTGTTGGTTGTCATAAAAGCATGTTTTCTGGTTGTCATGATAGATGTGTTGCTAATGCTATCTTATCTCGTAAGCGGAACACTAGAAAATGGAATACTATGCTTCTAAGTCTGTGCTAGGTAAACCGCCTACTAATGCTTCTGCTACAATCATTGATGTACCCATAGAACCCACTTCACCTCCTAGGAAGAGAATATCACATAGTGCATTCACTAAGACCAAAGCTAAGACTAGTTGGACTTGGCAGAGATGGTTACAGAACATACCAGGATTTAAATGGATTCCCAAGATCATTAACATATGTGTGTCTAATGTAACTATAACGGAACCCCCAAACTCTTCGGGTTCCACCTCTACTTCTATTCCACCTGTGTCGTCTGTGTGTAATGTAGGTGATACAGATCATCCTCTGGATTGTTGATAGCGGATGTTCCCGACACATGACAGGCAATCTCAAACTGTTATCAAACTTTGTTTCAAAGTTCATTGGCACTGTCAGGTTCGGGAATGATCACTTCGCAGCTATCATGGGCTACAGAGATTACATCAATGGGAACATCGAAATTAGCAGAGTTTATTATGTGGAAGGTCTCTCACAATCTCTTTTCAATCGGTTAATTTTGTGATGGAGATTTGGAAGTTGCTTTTAGGGAGAAAACTTATTTCATTCGTGATCTACAAGGAAACGATCTTATGTCTGGAAACCGCACATCAAGTCTTTACACAATCTCAATGCAAGACATGATTGCTTCATCTCCCATCTGTCTACTTTCTAAGGCAACATCTACAAAATCTTGGCTATGGCACCATCGTCTTTCACACTTAAACTTTCAAACCATAACCAATCTTGCACGTTACAAACTTGTTGAAGGCCTCCCAAGATTTCGGTATTCTAAAGATCATCTATGCTCAGCTTGTGAACAAGGGAAAAGTACTATTGCTCACTTTCCTTCAAAAGTGGAACACAGCTCCCAGCATGTGCTTCATCTACTTCACATGGATTTATGTGGCCCGATGCGTGTGCAGATGATTAATGGCAAACGCTACATTCTAGTAATTGTTGATGACTACTCAAGATGGACTTGGGTTTATTTTCTTCGAAGTAAAGATCAAACTCCACAGATGATCATTACCTTTCTCATGAAAATTCAAGTTCAGCTCCAGAACACAGTCCGACAGATCAGAACAGACAAAGGAACTGAATTTGTGAATCAAACTCTTCGTGCATACTATGAGAAAGTGGGAATTGAGCATCAAACATCAATTGCACGAACACCAGAACAAAATGGAGTTGTTGAAAGACGCAACTGTACGTTAGTGGAAGCTGCAAGAAAGATGTTGATTAATGCAAAACTTCCAGATTACTTGTGGGCTGAAGCCGTGTTAACTGCATGCTACACTCAGAACCGTTCAATGATTACCAAACGCCACAACAAAATACCTTATGAGCTTATTCACAACCGCAAACCAAATTTAAAACACTTTCATGTATTTGCTTCTCTTTGTTACCCAAATAATGATCGTGATGACTTTGGTAAGCTCAAGGCTAAAGCTGACATTGGAGTCTTTGTTGGATACTGTGAAAACTCTAAGGGATACCGGATCTGGAATCGTCGTACAAGGGAGATTATGGAAATGATTCATGCCAATTTCGATGAGCTTACATAAATGCCTTTTGAGCAAAACAGCTTGGAACCCGGACATAACCGTCTAAACTTCCCCCAAACCCCATCATCAGCTGAACCAAGCCTATAGCTTACTCGTCGTCAAATGGAACAGCTATTTGCTCCTCTGTTTACTGATGATATTGATCAACGTGCTCCAGATGTATCAACTGTTTCCGCTGCTCAACTTGATAATACTCCAATCCCTGATACACCTGAAACAACAACAATTGTTGAGGAAGCACCTCCAATTGATTCTACAACAACAGCCGAACAAATCGCATGCAATGACGCTGAACCAGCTGATGATCTTCTGAATCAAGATGTACCTACACCTGCAGATTATGATCCAAATGTGTTCTTCAATCCTTTTGCTAATGAAACTGCCACTTCTGATGTTGCGGAATCATCCACAAGACATTTGAATCCTCCTAATTTGCACAATGTATATCAACATTAACCCTCCACACATCGTTGGACTAAAGACCATCCTCTTGTGAACATCATTGGAAACCCGAATCAACCAGTCGTAACTAGACAACGCCTTCAGACTGACGGTGAACATTGCATTTATGCACTTACCGTTTGCCAATCTGAACCCAAAAACATTGAAGAAGCAATGACTTATGACAACTGGATTGAATCCATGCAAGAAGAACTTAATCAGTTTAAACGTCTTGAAGTATGGGAATTGGTTGAAAAACCAACAAGGGTCTATGTTATTGGTCTTAAATGAATTTGGAAAAACAAGTTGGATGCTGAAGGTATGGTTATCAGAAATAAGTCACGTCTGGTGGCTAAGGGTTATAGACAAGAAGAGGGGATTGACTTCGAGGAATCATTCGCATCGGTTGCTAGACTTGAGGTTGTACAGATATTTTTGGCATTCGCGGCTCACATGAACATCACGGTCTATCAAATGGATGTCAAAACCGCTTTTTTGAATGGTAAACTGAAGTAAACGGTCTATGTTAGTCAGCCAGAAGGATTTGTTGATCCAGAGTTCCTTAATCACGTCTACAAACTGAACAAGGCTCTCTACAGTCTCAAACGAGCCCCTCGGGCGTGGTACGATGAGTTGTCATCCTTTCTCATATCTCATAATTTTGTCAAAGGATCGCTCGACCCAACACTGTTTATACAATATCACGGGGAACACATTTTAATCGTTCAAATCTATGTGGATGACATCATTTTTGGGTCAACACATAAAAAGTACTCAAACGCTTTTTCAAAACTTATGAAAACAAATTTTGAAATGTCAATGATGGGTGAACTTACGTTCTTCCTAGGACTGCAAGTTCATCAATCACCCCGTGGTATTTTCCTAAGTCAGTCCAAATATGCTCTTGAAATTTTAAACAAACATGGAATGCAAAGCTGTGATACCTATGACACACCTATGGCACATACCAAGAAACTGGACGCTGATTTGCATGGGAAATTGGTTGACCCTACCAAATACCGAAGTATTATTGGGTCTCTCATGTATCTAACAGCCATTAGACCTGACATTGTATTTGCTGTATATCTTTGCTCCCGTTATCAGTCACGACCAACTGAAACTCACCTCTCTGAGGCTAAAAGAATCCTCTGATACATCAAGGGAACCATTAATTTGGGGATCTGGTATCAGAAGGATTCTGGTTTTAAACTAATAGCTTTTTCAGACGCTGATCACGCAGGTTGCTTAGATTATCGGAAAAGTACTTCAGGTGCTCTACAATTTCTTGGTGATAAACTGGTATCATGGCAATCGAAGAAACAGGATTGTACATCGCTGTCATCAACTGAAGCCGAATATGTAGCCATGTCTGCGTGTTGTGCTCAAGTCATTTGGATGAGAACACAACTCAAAGATTATGGTTATGTATTTGACAAAATACCTATGTACTGCGACAATCGAAGTGCTATTGCAATATCGTGCAACTGTGTTCAACATTCGAAGCCCAAGCACATCGATCTTCGATATCATTTCATCAAGGAGCATGTGGAAAAGGGTACTGTTGAATTATATTTTGCGGGTACTGAACACCAACTGGCGGACCTTCTCACCAAAGCCTTAGGTCCTGCTAGGTTTACTGAGTTGATCCACCGGATTGGCATGAGGTGTTTGACTCCAGAGGAACTGGACAAATTTTTAACTCATTCTTAAAACCGATCAAACATCAAAACCTCTTTTGTAAATAATTTATCAAAAACAAAATAGAAAAATATAAAATATGATAAAACTCAAAAATATTTCTTATCTCTTCCAACATTGCAAGTACAAATCTTCCGTCAACACTTTGCTCTTTCAAACACTTCATTATTTTCTCAGACAAGTGTTGAGGGGGAGAATGTAAATAATTTTCTATTTCACAAAACATTATACTTGCATGTTACCCAATATTGGTTGTATATTTGATAATGGTGGGTACGTTTCTTCTTTTAAAACACTCCTCGGACTCTAACATGTAAAATTTCACTATTTCTAAAGTCGAGGGGAGTGTCGTCAAGTTTCTTTCCAAACTTTCACGTCTTGCTTAACCAAAATGGAAGTTTTGGGCTATGGTTGGAAATGGTTGAGATGGAGGGACTATTATTGTCAAAAGTTGAAACACATTTTTAATACAAATCCCTCCACCAAACCACTCTTTTACATTTATTACACACATTAAATTTTTCACCTACCATCATCCACGCCTAACAATTCACGTTCAAATCCATGCTTCATAAACTAATTTTGTAAGTTTTTTTAGCTTCTAATCATATTTACAAACATTGGTTTTAAATCTCAAATGATTTCAACGGTTTGATTTTCCAAATGAATGATTTCTTGGTTCATATACTTACGTGTAAAACAATGATCTTGGAAATGAATGTTTTGATGAAATGGTTTATCCTAAAAGTTTATAAAACTTGTTCTATAATCATTTCCATCAAATTTTTCAACCCAGAAATCGGTTTTAATCATTTTCATGATATTAGGGTTTATGCGTGAATTTGGGTATTTCTATGTGTGAATATTTGAGGATAATTAGTTGCTTGAGATAAGTTTTATACATGTTTAATTAACCAAATGCATCTTTGAATCATACCCAGAAACATTAATTTTGCAGAATTAGAGTTTAGGGTTTATGAACTCGTTGAAAAGGGTAATTTTTACTCTCTAGCCCTCTAGGGCGATTTCTTGAGGCATGGTCCCTAGGGCCTATTTCTTCCTAGGGTTTCAATTCTTTCAATATAATTCATGTTTTTCCAAGAATCTATCTTAATCCGGTTAGGGTTTTGATATAGAGAGAACCCAATTTTAATTCATTCCGATTTAGGTCTGGAGTTGAGATTGTTGCATGGCTTGATTTCCTTTCATTCCGTTCAGGTTTGTATTGTAATCATTGCACGACTTGTTCCCTATCATTGGCTGTCAAAACCAATTGGTTTTGTGGGTTGGATCGTGCTAGGGTTTCCTGGCCGATTAGGGGAGTTTTCGGGGGTGCGTTTGTGGTGATTTATCATCTCTTTGCAGGGGTGATCATCCTCCCTCGATGGGTTGTTGCAGCTAGGGTTGGGGTTTTGTTGGCCTTGGTTGTTTGGTGGTGCGGCTCTAGGGTTAGGGCCGGTTGATGTAACTAGGGTTTTTGTTGAGCGATTCAACATTACCTTGGTTGTGGTTCCTGCGCATGGTGGCTGATGATATTCCAATGGTACGGCTAGGGTTTAGTAAACCTAATTAGGGTTTCATAAGGTTCTGCATCGTGGTGGTTACAGCCGTGAGCATGTTGTGGGTGTGTGGTTCTTGGTGAAGATTTTGTTACCAAGAGCTGGAAGTTGCTGGTGGTCCTTGGGTGGTTGCGGTGCTAATTGGGATCGCATGGCTGCAAGGTACTCGCTAGGGTTTGTTACGGCTACGGTTTGGGTGGATTGTGGGATCCATGCAAAGTATGCCGTTGGTTGTGGCTGGTTTTCAGTTGGTTGGGGTGTATGTTTGCTGCTATTGCAGCTGGGAAGTTGGTGGTGCACTCGAGGTCAAGCAATGAAGAACATTGAAGACATAGTCACTCACCATGGAAGTGGTTCTATGAACCTGGTCGTCTTACATTTAGATTGTTTGTTTAAATGTAATCGGTTTCTATTCTGTTGTTAGCAGTTTAGTGTTTGTTGCTGCGTTTAGCAGATGTATGTTGCTTTGTTACATTTGTAGAGTCAAATCGCCTATGTAACGGGCTGAGGACATAGGAGTCACCTATGTCAATTGTACTTCAAAGTTTTTTGGATATATTTACCGGGGTTTTAAGGCCCTTTTACCCAAAAAAAAAAAGGGTAATTTTGATGCATGAGGTTTATGATGTTAAAACTTGTTGTAAACAACTCATATTGCTTCTAAGACTTCCCAGAAATCATTTGGTACATTTCCCATGGCTAGATTTCTTACGAGTAGGATTTGACTCTAGGGTTTAAACTTACGCATAACCATACCCTACGCGTAACTGGAATCTAATTGTGATACCATGTGATCTTGAAAGGGTTTGAATAAATTGTTAATATGAATGTTATGATTGATTTATTTCAGGCTTCTACGTATACCAATTCAGAATCAAGGTTAAAAACGGATTCTACGCTTATGGAATACCTTACACGCTTATGATACTTACGCATAAGAGAAATCTTACGCGTAACTCTTACGCGTAAGGGTCTACAATGGGACTACGCGTATCCTGTGAAGGATATGCGTAAACTTGGACTCTTACGCATAAGGCTTACTCTTACGAGTAAACCTTACGCGTAAGCCCCTAACCTACGCTTACGCGTAAGCTTCATGCTAAGAGCCCACTTCTACGCGTAATAGTGACTCCTACGCATAAGCTTAATCCTACGTGTATGGTTACACTGTTTACGCATAAGCTTACTATCCTACACCTAAGCCAAAATTGTATCTAAAATTATGAAATGTTACGCGTACAAACTTGTAATAAGTTACTCATAATGTCACAAGATCAAAATGTCACTAATAAGCAAAGTAATTAAAATGTTGTGTGAACAAGTGAAAATTTTGGACTTTAAAATTCAAAATTAAGAAACTTACGTAACTTATCACAACAACTTTGGACTATCGGACAACAAGTGACTTTGGACTCGTAACATTCATTAACATAACAAATTCAATAAATTGGACAATAAAATCAACTTTTGACTAACATAATGTCTTTAGATATGTTGGTTCTTTTGTCTCAATACCTTTCAGATCACGATATGGACGTCATCATGGAAAATGTCAACGCACCAAATGAGCTCACAATGGAAGATATATTTCCTACTGATTACAGCATGAAGATTGGAAAGAACAACCTCAAGGTAGATTTTGAGAACTTCATCTGCTCAGAGTCTTCATGAATGATTGTTGTGGACATACTCAAAACTCATCCCTACAACAATATGCTCACCAACTCAGCAACTGTGCCAGAAATTTACATTCATCAATTCTGGCACACAATGAAAAAGGTTGATGGTCAGGATGTTGTCACAGTGACTCTCAATGATAAGGAAGTCACCGTCACTGTTGCAGATCTACGAACAATTCTTCTTCTTCCCGCTATCCAACCTGCTGAGTATGTACCAATTCCAAGTGAAGAGGCTACATTACAATTCATGGTCGATCTTGGCTATGATGAAGCTGTGGGAATAATTACCAAGAACTCCTTGGTTGATCTAAAGAACATTCTACCATGGAGGACCTTGTACATCATGATCGCTAAGTCTGTTACTGGAAGAGACAGCGGTCATGAGCATCCTAAACTCATGCACTTGCAAACCTTTTAGGGCATGGTCAACAAGCAGCACATCAACTTTGCCAGTCTGATATGGGAAGACATGATGTCCCATCTCAAGAAGCCCGGGACAAAGATTCCTTTTATCAGATACACTAAGCTGTTGATCCAGAACATTCTCAGGAAAAATCGGGACATTCCCTTGAGACTTAACGACCCCAACAATCATTTTGTGTTGTATGAGCCTACGTTAAACATTGTCAGATTCAAGGACTCCTCAACAAAGAAACAAGGTGCAGTGCTCCTGAATTGCCTTCTCACTGATGATATAAAAAGTTTACCATCGTATCGTCGATATCTTGAAGCCGTGAGTAAGGGCAAAGTCGGGTTCATGGATGAAAAGACTTCTGCTTTCTAGTCAAGAAGACCAGAAGATCAAGCAGTGCTGGAAGTGTAGAAAGCACTAGGAGTGCCCTCAAGTATCCTAAAAGGAATCCTACTCGCAAAAGAAAAGTCCCATCTAAGGGTGTCATCCCTAACCCTAAACCGGCACTCAAACTTGAGGACAAAGACTATGAGGATACTGAGTCTGATGAGGTGGTTCACTATTCCGAATCCGCTACTGATGAAACAACCTCGTTGAGGTCCGATGACCAACCACTCAGTCCCAAAACAGACAAGGGGAAGACTCCAGTTGCAGAGGAAGAAGAAGAAAGCTCTGATGATGAACCTAAGGATGAAGAAAGAGAGTACCACAAGACTCTCAAAGAGCTAAGGTTAAAAGCATGCTGCTACTGAATTTCATCGTCAACAAATCAGAGGCCCTGGAGATTCCAGTGGTGGTGCACTAACCATACCAGTTAGTGATGCGGTTAATCAACCCGATAAGCGAACTGGTGCCACTGCTAAGGAATCTACAGAGAGCAGCAGCTAAATTATGAAGTTCCATTTACCTTTGAAGAAGAAGAGGAACAAGAAAAGGATGAAAAGATCACTGATGAAGATGTTGAGCAAGCAGCCAGGGAAAAGGCTGAAGAGGAGGCTAGGGAAAAGGCTGAAGAAGAAGCCAAAGCTCAAGAAGAAGCTGATAATTATCTTCAAGATAATCCTGAACACAACCCTGAAGCAACTTCTGAGCCACCAAAAGACCTAGAGCCATCTCATGACTCATCTTCATCAGACTCATCATCCCATTCATCACCACCACCATCCAAAGATGCAACCACCAGATCATCCTCCAAATCAGTCAAGAAACCTACCGACACTTGGGCATCACGTGCCAAGACCAAGATTGTCAAGGCTGTCAAGCAAGCAAGGAAACGAAACGTGGTCAACAAGAAATTGAATCAGCTTGCCGACAGAGTTAATTTACTTCAAAATACGATGAATGAGTTCTCAGAGGAAAGAGACCAGATCCAGCAATTTCTCAACCGAGATATACAGGGTGAAATGGACAAGACGATTAGAGACTATACTCATAAGTTTCTTATCGACACCGTCCCTGGAGTCACAAAAGAGATGTTCGCCAGACAACTCTATCCTTATCTCATGTCATTGGTCAAGCAGACACTGTCAAATACCCATGCGGTCATGGAAATCAAACCAGTTCCGTCTCCTATTGTCACTGATGCAGAATTGATTTCTAAGCTGGTTATGCAAATGTCTCAACGATCTGCAACTTTCACTTCTGACGAAGCAAAACTTTTTGAGGCATTACTGGAATATCAACTCAAGACATCTTGTAAAGAGTCGGCTGGTCCGACCAAGAGATGATGACGATGCAGACAAAGATTATGAGCCTAAATGTCAAAAGAAAACAGGCGAATCCTCTTCCAAGCCTCCACCACCCCAAAAGACCACCACCACCACAAGAACTGCTCAACGTCCTCCTGCTTCTGACAAACCTTGGGACTCTGAGTCTTCACCACCATCAAAGAAAACTGGTGATCATTTCCAATACACTAGGTGGTGACGACGAAGAGATTCCTGAGCCTCAACAACAGCCCCCCTCTCCGACATCAACCAAGCAGCCTAAAGAATCATCCTCCAAGCCTAAGCAGAAAAGGTCAACATCAGTTGTATCATGGCTAGATGAAGATGAAACTGATGAATACGACTGGTTCTCCAAGCTTTTTGATGCCACCCCTCAATTACCGAAGGCCAAGAACTGGTAGATGGTTGAACCATGATCATGTCAAGATTATTCAAGAAAAGTTTAAAGTAAAGAAGATGACGAAAGGAGAGTTACGTCGAATCAAGAACGACGCGTTTCAACTGCTTAAGGACAGCTCCGATAGTGCTATTGAAGTCGAATATCATCTCGACAACATCGCACGAGCTATGTCCAACAATATTGATTGACTCAACCCTGAATCTAACATCGACTTCACAAGACCTGACAAGACTCATTACTACACTGACTAGACCAAGCCACTACCAACCATTGGCCTGACCTGATCAACAAAGGATTCCCTACCAATACTTCTTTAACAACGACCTGGAATTTCTTCAACACGGTAGCGATGTTTGCAAGAAATATGCTACCTCACTCACCATCAACATTCCGACAGCAGTCTTCTCCGATAATGTTGCCATCGAGGAAGAAGCCACAAGAATATTTATTGATAATGTGGTAAATTATGACCTTGATGCACAGTATGGAATTCATCATTTGCCTGAAACGAAGAAGACTATACTACAGAAGCTGCCAGGTACTAAAATTAAAAAAAGAGGTGTACAGTGACAAACAGATCGTTGCTATAATGAATGTCAGTCTGGCTATAAAGTGGGATTACTCATTCCTGAAAAAAATCAAAGTCAAACGCCAAGACGAACAGGAATATGATTTTACTGAAGCTGATTTCCAAGATTGTCGCTCAACGACATTGAAGACATGTATCTGGCTAAGGTACAAGGTCGAATGCGACATGTTAATACAAATAAACCGTAAAAATGTTTATTAATATTTTACGATCTCTTTGTGTTTTGTTGATAACAAATATAATGTTATCTTAAGTACAATTTTAAGGATACATGCTATTTTTGTAAAGCATTTACATATAACCATTTAATACAAATTGTTGTAATAAATCATTTGTTGTAATAGTTTATTAGGACGGGTAAAAATCACAACCCATGGATCATATCCATAACCCATGGTATTGACCCATACCCACTTGACTAGATACATTGTACTCATGAGATACATTGTATCTAAAAGAATACCCATGGACCAACCCATAACCCATGACCCATGACCCATAACCAAAAAACCCATGGGCAAAGAGGAGCGTCCCACGGATCCCTAGGTTTACAATAGACGGATCCCTTGTGGGAGGGATCCGTGGGATCCGAGGAACAGTGGCAAGTTTTGCCTATAAATAGAGAGCCATTTCTCCATTCTAACTCACTCATCTTCTTACTAATTCTCTCATATACTACCATTCTCTTCTAACAAAAGATCACTTGGTCTAGAGAGTACTTCTTTCTTTCTTTCTTTCTTTAGTGATTCTCATATAGGTCATTCTCTAAGGCGAGATCACGAGCATTCTACAAGTCATCCAAGCAAGGGGTCATTGATTGATTTGTTCATCCACAAGATTTCTGTAGCAAAGATCTTGTATTTGATATTTCACATATTTGCTGTGTAATAGTCGTGTTGGTTTGGTCCACCGTGTTACGGACTCGGTATTTAGCTTTGTACCAGAAAAAGGTGTAAGCAACGTTGTGAAGGCTTCTCCGCCAAGTTGAATGAGTTTATTGACATAGTGCTTGAACTCTCAAATAGGTGACTCGGGGAGTGGAGTAGGGCAAGGAAGGTGTCCTTGTAGCCAAACCACTATAAATCGGTTGTGTCATTTCTATCCCTTGCTTTACTTTATTTACTTGCTTTATCATTAGATCTATACTTTCTCTACATCCATACGATTTCACATAATATCGAATCTAAAGTTTTTGAAACTAACTTAAAATCGGCAAAACTATTCAAACCCCCCCCTTCTAGTTTTCCACAATTGGCATCAAGAGCTAAGTTTATAAAAGTTTTAAAGTAAACCGTATTTTAAAAACTTTTCGATCACTATGAGTTTTGAAAATTACAAGGACGGGCAATCTATGCAACGACCACCACTACTTGAAACTAATGGTTTTATATATTGGAAAAATAGATTTGAAACATATGTGAAGTCTAAAGATATTGATCTTTGGTACATTATTGTTGAAGGCGATTTTGAGGCCACCTCAAAAGATGATAAAGGAAATTTAGTTAACATACCTCATGATAAACTAAATGATGAAATGAAGAAAAAACTTTCTAAAAATAGTGAAGCTAAAATGGTTTTATACAATGCTTTACCCAAAAAGGAATTCGAAAGAATTTCTATGCTTAAAACCTCTAAAGAAATTTGGAATTCTTTAGTTGTAACTCATCAAGGTAATCAACAAGTTAAAAATAATAAAATTGATTTATTTGTTCAACAATATGAACAATTTCCAATATCGGATGAGGAAACTATAGATCATTCATTTGCTAATTTTAATACTATTATTACATCTTTACAAGCACTTGATGAATCTTTTTCTAGCCGTAACCATGTTAGGAGATATCTAAGGGCACTTCCATCCAAGTGGAGATCCAAGGTGACGGCGATCGAAGAGTCAAAAGATTTGACAATCCTCACCCTTGATGAACTCATAGGCAACTTAAAAGTCTACGAGCTTGTCTTTGCTAAAGATTCCGAAGCCTCAAAGGTGAAAGAGAAACACAAATCTCTTGCCCTTAAAGCCAAAAAGGCTTCAAGTGATGAAGAGAACTCCTCTTCGAATAGTGACGACGAGGAGTATGCTATGGCGGTAAGGGACTTTAAAAAGTTCTTTAGAAGGAAGGGTAGATACGTTAAACAACCGTATGACGACAAGAAAGGATTCCGGAAAAGCAAAGAGGACGAGAAGCCAAGGGATGATCGTGCTTGCTTTAAATGTGGGGACCCAAACCACTTTATTAGTAAGTGTCCCAAATGGGATGATAAAAAGGCATTTGTGAGTGGCACGTGGGGAATGAGCGACGAGGAGGACGAAGAAATTTGTCTCATGGCAAATGACGAGGTATGTCACGAATACTATAGTAGCTCATCACTAGATGATGACTCATTGCATAATGAATATGACAAACTTTGCAACATTAGCTTAAAACTAATTAACAAAAACAAGCTTTTAAAAAGTCAAAACCAACGTTTAGATAAAGAGGTCATAGAATTAAAAGAAAAATTAAAACGTCTAGAAAAGGGTAAAATAGCAAGTGGTGAATGTGAACTTTGCGTTCAACTTCAAACACTAGTTGATCAACTAGATTCTAAAATTGCTAGAATGAGTACGAATACTTTAGATATAATATTAGATAGTGTTAAAACCGATAAACAACCAAAAAGGTTTAGGTATTCAACAACTTGATCCATCAACTAGTGAAAACAAAGAAACAGAATTTGTTAAGGCACTAGAAAAACAAGCCACTGTTGTGGCGGATCCCATGGATCCCATAAAAAGGGAACCGGCTAGTGTACAACCAGGGATCCATGGGTCTGCTGTAGCAAACAGTGGTAATAACATAGCTTCTTCATCTAGAACTGATTTTCTTATCATTAATAAGAAGAAACCAACTCATTTTACCACTAGACAACCACCTCCAAAATATAATCCCATTTTTGCAAGAAACAAGGCTCCATCTTTTTCAAAACCTAACCCATCTAGGAGACCTAATAATGTTTACCCGAGAAGTAACCATCAAATGGGATGGAACCCAAATATGCAAAATGGATTTCCTTTTCAAAACTTTGCACCATGGAATGCATATTCACCTTATCCATACATGTCTAACATGAATGGAATGTTTAACACTAATGGACCCATGAACAAATGGGGACCAAACTTTTGACTTAATTGTTTTCTTAGGTATGCTTAAAGGTCGACCTAGACCCGGATGAATGGGTCAAGGATAGCGGGTGCACGAGGCACATGACCGGCAATAAAGATCTATTCTCCACATATGAATCCTTCAATGGAGGTAATGTGGTGTTTGGAAATAGCAGCAGTAAAATCATCGGTAAAGGTACGATTTCTAACAAATCTCTAACCATTAACGATGTGTGTCACGTAGAAAACCTAAACTTTAACCTCTTAAGTATAGGGCTAATATGTGATAAAAAGTGCAATGTACTTTTTACCGAAAACGGTAGTAAGATATTAAAAAATGGCATAACCATAGGAAGAGGAATTAGGAAACATGGAGTCTATGTCATTAAAATCAGTAATGAACCTAAAGACAAACTTTGTCTTACCTCTATGGATGATACTTCGACCTTATGGCATCGAAGATTGGGTCATGCCAATATGCGACTTCTTCAATTGCTATCATCCAAAGATCTAGTAAGAGATCTACCTAAGTTAAAATATAAACATCACTTTTGTGATGCTTGTAATGTAGGAAAACAAGTTCATTCTAGTCACAAAGCTAAAAACATGGTGTCTACAACTAAGTGTCTAGAATTACTACACATGGACAAAATTCTTAAAGAACAAAACGGAAACGTTTAATTATTTTGAAATATTAAGCAAGAAAATCCAAAGACAACTAGGAAGTCCTATAGTGTCTATTAGAACGGATCATGGTAGGGAATTCGATAATGAAGTACAATTTGGAGCCTTTTATGACGCTAATGATATTACTCACAACTTCTCGGCTCCGCGCACTCCATAATCGAATGGGGTAGTTGAAAGAAAGAATAGAACCTTACAAGAAATGAGTCGCACCATGCTTAATGAGCAATCCATACCTCAAAAGTTTTGGTGCAATGCCGTTGATACTTCAACGTACATACTTAATCGAGTCTTAATTAGACCAATCTTAGGTAAAACTCCATACGAGTTACTTCGAGGCAAAAAGCCTACATTAGATCATTTTAGAGTCTTTGGTAGCAAATGTTTTCTTCTCAACACTAAAGATTACCTTACAAAATTTGATCCTAAATCAACTGAAGGTATCTTTCGAGGTTACTCCCCTAATAGCAAAACCTACATCATACTAAATAAAGAAACAATGAAGGTAGAAGAGTCATTAAATGTAAAATTTGATGAAAGTCCACCCAAACCCTCTCCACCTCTTGTCGATGACGAGATTGTGAAAGTGAAGCTATTGTAATAAAGAAAAAGATAAATAAAGAAGCAGAAGAATCTTTAAATAATGAAATCATAAATATTAAAGAGTCCAAAGATCACCCCGTAGATAAGGTCATAGGAAAGTTAAACGAAAGAACCTTAAGGTCTCAAGTTCAAAACCAAAGTAGCCTATTTTGTTTTGTTTCAACCATAGAACCTAAGAATACACAAGAAGCCATAAAAGACGAAAGTTGGGTAATGGCTATGCAAGAAGAATTAAACCAAGTTGTTTCTAATGATGTTTGGACACTTGTCCCTCCACCTAGTAATCAAACCATAATAGGAACCAAATGGGTTTATAAAAACAAGTTAGATGCAAGCGGAGTAGTGTCTAGAAACAAGGCTAGACTCGTTGCCCAAGGGTATAACCAACAAGAAGGAATAGAATTTGATGAGACCTATGCCTCCATGGCTAGATTAAAGTCTATAAGAATACTTTTTGCTTATGCTTGTGCTAATGATCTAAAGCTTTATCAAATGGATGTCAAAAGTGCTTTTCTAAATGATTTTATTAATGAAGAAGTATATGTAGCTCAACCTCCGAGCTTCATCGATTTTGAAAAACCTAAACATGTATATAAGTTAAAGAAAGCCCTTTACGGTCTTAAACAAGCACCAAAATCTTGGTATGATAGACTCAAGTCATTCTTAATCAAACACAACTATACCATGGGGTTAGTTGACAACACACTTTTTACTAAGAAAAGAGAGTCACATATAAATAGTTCAAATATATGTAGATGATATTATATTCGGATCCACTTGTCAAGACATGTGTGATGATTTCTCCAAAATCATGCAAGACAAGTTCGAGATGAGTATGATGGGAGAACTTAGTTTCTTTCTTGGTCTACAAATCAAACAAGTAGAAGATGGTATCTTCTTTAATCAATCTAAATACATAAAAGAGATGTTAAAGAAATTCGGTTTAGAAGAGTCAAAACCAATTAGGACACCAATGTCATCCGACACCAAACTCACAAAAGATGAAGACGGCGAATCCGTCGATAATACTAAATATCGTGGCATGATTGGTAGTCTTCTTTACCTCACGGCTAATAGGCCGAATATCATGTTTAGTGTTTGTCTATGTGCTAGGTTTGAAGAAGACCCTAAAACATCACACCTAGAAGCCGTAAAAAGAATATTTAGATACATTAAGGGTACAACACAATTAGGATTATGGTATCCTAAGGGCACGGGAGTAGAAACAATTGTATATGTAGATTTTGACCATGCAGGTGATTATGTTGACCGAAAAAGTACAAGTGGGGTATGTACTTTTATGGGATGTTGTTTAACATCTTGGTTTTCAAAGAAATAAACGGCATTAGCAATATCAACAACCGAAGCCGAATACGTCTCCGCCGGCAAAGCATGCCAACAAGCACTATGGATGAAACAAGCGTTAGTTGACTACGACATTCATCTAAGTGACATAGCCATTCTATGTGACAACAAAGGTGCCATAGATTTAAGCAAGAATCCGGTTTTACATTCTCGCACTAAGCAAATAGATATTCGTCATCACTTCTTAAGAGACATTGTTCAAAAGGGGAACATCTCTATTGAGAAGGTAGCGTCCGAAGACAACATAGCCGACGTTCTCACCAAACCGTTGAAGCGGGAACAATTCAACCTACTCCGTCTTGGTCTTGGTCTCATGGAACAAACGTCGTAATTTAATTTTTAAACTCTACAAGGTATGTAAACACTAGCCTTCTTCTTTCTGAGTCTAGGATCTCTATTTCACGCACAACTCACAACCAATACGGGAATTTTCAAAACCCAAGATAAGTTTTTCACTTATAATTCATAGTTTTTATTATTTTTCCTTCAAAATAAGTACAAGTTACAAACACGTAATTACATACACATCTTCTTTTCAAAGAATAAAACGTTTTTTATTCACAACATAGAAACCTTCTTTCAAAATGTTTTCTAAAATGATACTTCTTCCCGTATCAATTTCACAAAAGCAATTTCTCACGTCTAGGACAAATCGCTTTTTCATTATTAATACAAAAGTAAAAACCCGTTTTTATTGCATCTTATGTCTTTTGAATGCTAAAGAGGACACATAACTAATATGTGTTTTCGGGTACATTCATTTAACCAACAATGAATTAGGAGCACTCGGGTTATCTCACATAATAGTATGCTTTTTCACTTCTAGTTTATTTTTCCTTTTCTTTAAGAAGTCGAGATAACCGCAACTCCAAATAGTTTGCATATAGGCACACACTAGGCAAAAATGTTTCCAAAAAGGAAAATTTTTAGCTGCCTGTATCACCAGCACCACGGATCCCAGCCTTAATGCTGGACGGATCCCTCATGGGAAGGATCCGTGGGATCCGTGAGACAGAAGCTAGCTTTATCTTCTATTTTCTCACTTCATTTTGGAGTATGTGATTTAATGCTTGTTTTCTCATGATCACATGACTTAAATTCATATCTAATCATTAGATTTTAATCCATATTTTGGGTCAAGCATTCATTGCAATGCATATTTTTTTTTCTATAAGTAGGATTCCCAACATTGTTTGCTATTCATCTCATCCTCACAAACAAACACCACCATGTCTTCCAAAAGACCTTCCAACTTAGATGAATCACCTAACTCAAACAATGCATTTCAAGAAATCCAAACCTTTGTCCTACCACCTTCCAAAATACCACAATCAAAATCTAGGATATCTTCACGGATTAACATCCGGCCTTGTTGCTTACCAAAACCATCATCAAATGGATCATCACCAACCACTAACTCACCACAAAATGCTTCCATTATAGCACCTCCTTCATCACCAACAAGTACACCAACTTCATCACCTATCAACTCACCACCTAAAGTCACTCTTTTGGAACTTCTTAAGACTCCAACAAGATCTCAACAACCAAAACAAAAAGAACTAGCCTTTTTGACACCTCTCACTTCTCCAAACACAATATTCAATGACCTTGAAACATCACCACCCTTAGCTCCCATTAAGCTACAAGAACATCTAGGTTCTTTTCCACCATCACTCCCAAACATTCCGGAATTTTGATCCATATTTTCCTATTTTCCACCACATCTTCCGCATCTCACAAATCAAACCAACCCGGAAAACGTCCGCACTCATTACCCACATCACTTACATTGTGAACATTGCCAATCCACTAGGGAAATTGCAATTGAAGTTAGGGAAGAAATGAGATTCATACTCAACCTCATTCTTGATCGTATCAATACCATTACTCATCAAAACCTCCATCCATAACCTTATGCAAGCATGGACGGAATCATTATTACTATTTTCTATTTTTCGTACTTTTCTTTTGAGTCATTTTCAAGAACAAGTCTTGTTCTTATTTTACATGCTTGTAAGTGGTATAAATACCACTACACTTTGTTTGTCTTATTACAAGGCTTTGTTTACATACCTTGGCTCCCAATCTTGATTCTCGTCAATCAAAAGATTACTTATGCATGTTACTACTAACCTTTTCTTTGTAGAAATTTTTCTATTTTTTCTTCACTTGACGCCCCAAACTAGGGGGAGCTACCGTCAAGGGGGAGCAAGCGATACGTGGACTACTTCTCCACACTTTTATTTCTTCGATGGGTTAACTTTTTGTTTCGACAAAAAGGGGGAGAAGAAGTAAAACTTAGGGGCTTTCAAAACATACATCTATTCTTAAGTTTTACTCATCATAACATTATATTTTGTCATCAACAAAAAGGGGAGATTGTTAATACAAATAAACCGTAAAAACGTTTATAAATAATTTGCGTTCTCTTTGTGTTTTGTTGATAACAAATATAATGTTATCTACTTATCTTAAGTACAATTTAAAGGATACATGCTATTTTTTTAAAGCATTTACATATAACCATTTAATACAAATTGTTGTAATAAATCATTTGTTGTAATAGTTTATTAGGACGGGTAAAAATCACAACCCATGGATCATATCCATAACCCATGGTATTGACCCATACCCACTTGACTAGATACATTGTACTCATTAGATACATTGTATCTAAAAGAATACCCATGGACCAACCCATAACCCATGACCCGTGACCCATAACCAAAAAACCCATGGGCAAAGAGGAGCGTCCCACGGATCCCTAGCTTTACACTAGACGGATCCCTTGTGGGAGGGATCCGTGGGATCCGAGGAACGGTGGCAAGTTTTGCCTATAAATAGAGAGCCATTTCTCCATTCTAACTCACCCCTCTTCTTACTAATTCTCTCATATACTCTCATTCTCTTCTAATAAAAGATCACTTGATCTAGAGAGTACTTCTTTATTTCTTTCTTTAGTGATTCTCATATAGGTCCTTCTCTAAGGCGAGATCACGAGCATTCTACAAGTCATCCAAGCAAGGGGTCCTTGATTGATTTGTTCCTCCACAAGATTTATGTAGCAAAGATCTTGTACTTGATATTTCACATATTTGTTGTGTAATAGTCGTGCTGGTTTGGTCCACCGTGTTACGGACTCGGTATTTAGCTTTGTACCAGAAAAAGGTGTAAGCAACGTTGTGAAGGCTTCTCCACCAAGTTGAAGGAGTTTGTTGACATAGTGCTTGAACTCTCGAGTAGGTTACTCGGGGAGTGGAGTAGGGCAAGGAAGGTGTCCTTGTAGCCGAACCACTATAAATCGGTTGTGTCATTTCTATCCCTTGCTTTACTTTATTTACTTCCTTTATCATTAGATCTATACTTTCTCTACATCCATACGATTTCACATAGTATCGAATCTAAAGTTTTTCAAACTAACTTAAAATCGGCAAAACTATTCCCCCCCCCCTTCTAGTTTTCCACACGACATTTCTCCACCAACATCCAGCTGCAGTACATCAAGTCCTTGTTGTATTCATAAGAAGCATCGTCATCCAAGAACGTGTTGAAGACCTTCAACTTGTCGTGGAATCATACCAGAAAAGGGTCAATCTCACTAAACCGTTGCTCCACTTTCCCGACATCAACCAACTCTCTCAGTACACTATTCTCAAGAAACCAAAGTTTGGCGTAGTTTACCGCAGTGAACTTCACCATAACTATTTCATGGCGTGCAATGAGCTTCACAAGTTTTGTTACCACACTCTGAAGAAGGTTTGTGACGGGTTGGCGTATCGGTTAAAAGAGATTCATGAAGGCATTGGGTCAAAGAAGCGGTGGAATTCTAGAGAAAAGAGGGATGTCAAGAAGATAATCAAGAGGATTGATGAGAGGCTATTTCACCGGGATCAGATGCGGAGGCTAGAGAGCTTTGTGGATGGAAGAGTGAGCTTCACTCTTACGGGCTATCAACGTCAAGAGAGAACTCCCAGTGTCATTGAAGGATTGCCTGGTACTCCTTAATTCTTTTCGTTGATTGATATTTGGATGATATTATTTGTATAATTGATTATGGCTTGTGCACACATAACAGTGTACAACCCGTACTTGTAATGAAAGGACCCTATGGTACGCTTCAGTGCCACAATCCTATAAAAGGAGCGAAAGATTCTTACTTTTGAGTAAAACTTATCAAAACTTTCATTTTTCAAAGTTTTGCTCAAAAGAACAAGTACTTCCCATTATGTTTTCAAAACCTCAAAAGTTAATTTTACTTGTTGAGGGGGAGTATTTGCTAAAAATCTTTGCTCACAAATTGTTCTTCGTGGAAACTTCCCACAAAACTCAAAATGGTCATATTCGATATCAAAAAAATTCGTCAAAAATAACAATTATATGCCATTTTTGAGGGGGAGCAAAATTGTGTGTTATAAATATGTTAGAAAATGTGATTGAATCTTCGTGCTAAGACTTAACCCATGAATTGACGAGATCTGAACTGTCATACATCGAAAAGATTTCTCTTCCAAGACTTATCCGAGTAGATTGTACCTCTTCGAAAACTCTTGATAGACATGAACTTTGACGGGTTTGATAACCTTTTCAAGGTTTGTCCACACCTTCAAGGTAGTTACTAGAGCTAGTTGTCACCTAAAAGCTGACAATGCAACTCTTTAACTATGCAACGTAATTTTGTCTCGCGGGGAATTGTCTATCTTGAGTCGATCAATTCAAAAGTGCGAACTCTACCCTCACTGTGCAGATTTCTGTCAAAATACTTGAGCACATGTGGAGGGGGAGTATTTTTGAAAATACAAAACTCTTGAAGTAATACAAAATGTTTTCACTCATAAACACTTTGTTAGGATTTAGTAAATCCAGGTATTAAAGTGTCGGTCACCTCAAGTATATGTATTCGTTAGAAAGCTCGTAGTCGTAGTTATTTAATGTTAAGTAGTATTTAGTAAAGTAACACCGTGGAGGACGGATGGGTCTTTACCCACTGTATGCCTGATCCACAGCCCGTCAGGTGGCGTTTTATTATAAGACTATAAATACTCTCTACCTCCCAAGGTAGAGAGTTGGAGCTCATAATAAGATTTTTCTTTCTCTCACTAAAGTTCCCAAACCTCTAACTTTCTCTCTCTAAAACTCATCTTATACGCCTACTTTATTTATGGTTTGATGTGTATGTGAAATCCAATATGTTACAATTGGTATCAAGAGCCATGGTTAGATCATCTCTTACATATCCTTGGATTTCTAGTGGTTTTTAGATGGTTTTTGAGTTTGAAAAAGTTTAGTGGTTTTTGCATCATTTGGTTCATTTCTTGTGTTAAAGTTTGAATTTTGGGTGTACTTTTGTGTTTAGAATCATTGTATGTGCTTGGGTTTTGATTTGGTAAGCTTGAATCACTGTGGTTGAGCTTGTTTTGGATTGAAAAGTGTGTTTTTAAAGTTTTTCTTGGTAGCGACTTGGCTCTCGGAGTGAAATTCATCCTAGCGACTTGCTTCAGTAAAAGATAGCGAGTTGTAGTGAGTTTTGGTAGCGACTTGGTCCTAGCGACTTGTCTTTTGAGACAAGCCGACAAACAGTACACTTAGTGGATTCTCCACTACGGGTAGCGACTTGGTAAGGTAGCGACTTGCTTTCAATTTTGATAGCGACTTGTTCTTAAGTTTCTTAGCGACTTGGTGTTAGCGATTTGGACCTTAGCGAGTTGCTATTTAGCGAATTGACGTCTTAGCGATTTGGTGCATAGCGACTTGCTGTCAAAATTCGTAGCGATTTGGAACTTAGCGACTTGTCTTCTAATTACTTAGCAACTTGGTGCTTAGCGACTTGGTTCAAGGATTCTTAGCGACTTGGTTGACTCTTGTGTGTAATATGGTTTTCTCTTGATTTAGTAAAATCCCGTGAAATAATCTATTTCCCGGTTTAATCATTGAGTTATAAAATCCCGTGTAATCTTTAAACATGTCTACCAACGTACCTACAATCATCTCCACTGTTGCCGAGGATGTTCAAGCAGCTGGTTCAGATACTCGTCCACCCATGCTTGATAGAACTGACTACGAATCTTGGGCTCAAAGAATCATATTGTACTGTCTTGGAAAGGAAAATGAGGTCAACATTCTCAAATCGATTGATGAAGGACAGATTGAGACTACAAGAGACTTAATTGATACAGCTGCAGATGGAACAATGATCTATGGAATAGACAGACTAAAGACATATGATGAGCTCAATAATAAGGAGAAAAAGAGATTCGATGCTGATATCAGGGCTTCTAACATCATACTTCAAGGTCTTCCAAAGGATATCTACAAGCTTATCAATCACAACACCGAAGCCAAGGCAGTGTGGGATAATGTCAAAATGCTTCTCTCAGGTTCTGAATTAACTATGGAAGACAGAGAATCACAACTCTATGATGAATTTGAGCACTTCAAGATGAAACCTGATGAGAGTGTCTATGAGTATTACGTGAGATTCCACAAGCTTGTTAATGATATGAGGAATATCAAAATGACCATGCTAAACATTCAGTTGAACTCAAAAATTTGTGAACAACATGAATCCCGAATGGCACAAGTTTGTCACCTCTGTGAAGCTAACCAAAGTTTTGAAGAACACCAACTATGAACAACTATATGCCTTCCTGCTTCAGAATGAGAGACATACCATGTTTGAAAAAATGATTCTTAATCAGTTCAAATCAAAACAAGGAGAAACAAGTTCATCAAATGATTCAACTGCATTTTACACCAATGTTGGGATTACAACCAAAGCTTCACAAGTCATACCCACTGGTAATGGTAATTACAAGCTCATTCCCGATCCATCATATAAGCCTCCAGACTCTAACACACTCATGGAAAACTTCATCAACCAATTGTCTCTCATGGTTAGTCAAAACATGAACACTCTCCCACACACCAACAACAACCTCAGAACAGCATCTAATCCACACAATCAAGCCACTGTCAGAGATGGGAAGGTTATGGTACAACCAGTTCAAGAAAGGCAGTATGAACAAGGAAGAGGTGGAGTTGGTAGAGGATATGTGGCAAATCAGAATAGGGGAAGGAATGGAAATCAAGGACAAGCAAAGCCGATCAAGTGTTACAACTGTGGTGGTGAGGGACATATTGCAAGGAACTTCACATTGCCAAAACGCCCTCAGAATGCAGAGTACTTCAGGGATAAGATGTTGCTTGTGCAAGCTCAGGATAATGGTGCAGCTTTGGATGAAGAGGAGTTGTTGTTTCTTGCTGAGGGAAATGCCAAGACATATGATGCAGATGTGGATGAGCAGCCAATTCAGGAGATAGGCCACAATCATCAGAATGCCTTTCAAGTCGCTGATTGTGATGCATACGACTCTGACGTTGATGATGAACCTACTGCACAAACAATTTTCATGGCTAGCATTTCTCCAATGGTCCCTTCTAAAGTCTCTTCATCACCACAAGCTGGTCCATCCAAAGACAAAATCATTTCTGAGGTATTAAAACTATACGATGATGCTGATGTGCAAAAGATGCATGACAAAGTACAATCAACTAAAACTATTGAGTCAGATATTGAAAATATGGGTAATATCTTTTTTTTTGGGTAAAAGGGATTTTTCACCCTGGTAAAATGCATTACACCAAAAACATTGAAGTACAAAGGATGAGGGTGACTTCCCTCATCTCAGTCCCTTAGGACACTTACAGACTCGCATATAAGAATGAAAAATCATTCCTATAACTTACCATACTGAAATAATCAATAACCTCAATATAAGAGTGACAAACCACTCTTATAACTAATAATTGAAAATAAACTACAACGACTATAATATTATAACAAATTAATGGCTATTCAAGTAGAGACACTTGAATCTTCAGAAGTCGTCATAGAAATCCAAACTGTACCAATGATCACAGACCAAACAAAAGAATGATAACAAAGCGGATCTGTGATTAGGATTTTTGAACAAGTGTGTCCTAAAACTTGACTTACAAAAATACCTCCATTGCATCCAAACAAACCACCAAACGCAGCACCATACAACAAGTAAAGAATTGACAGAAGAATAGCACTCCAGCATATCATATGTCACCCAAACTTGCCCATACAAGCGTACCAACAGCAGTACATCACCATGTACCCAACAATCATATGATAACAATCATATAATTCAATAATATATGCAAAGTCAAGCAGCTATATGACCCCACTCGTAACATCCAATCAATACCAACACATGCAAAAGTACCATCAAACTACCTTGGCTTCGAAAATAAGATGACCAAACCCAAGAATGGCTCGCCACAATTGAGCATGAAAGTACGCACAACCATTCATGAAACCCGAGCAAGGCAAAAATCTGCATGACAAACCCGATCATAAGATCTGCTAACAAAAGTATGTTAACACACAACACACAACATCCATCCAGATCCACCCATGCGTTACTTATTATGACTAATCAAAACATAATCAATATAGGAATGAAACTCAGCGCATACAGATCTGAAACAAACCGACCCATAGGATACCAAAAAATCCTAATATCCATGACCATCCAATCCTCACGACCACATGATCCAGAACACCACGCGTCTGAGAGCAACACAGATTAGGGCTTTTTGAACAAGAGTACCCTAAGAAACTTGACTTCCATCCCTCCCTCCAAACCCACGTACATTGATAATCAGACCGTAATAATGGAGAAAACCCCACAATTAGGGTTTACGAACAGTCAAAACTTGCACCAGAATGTTTACGATCCAAAGAAAAAAGAAAACCAAACCCTAAAAGGATTATGGTTTATATGATTAACGCATCAACACCAGGAAAGTAATTAATGTAACCATAGGGCAGCCATGAAACAAGTGACGATCAAATAATAGAAAAACCCTAAAGATAGGGTTTCATCTTGATGACCTAGATCGCCCATCACATCGTAACCCTAATAAGAGAAGCAATAACGAAACCCTGAAGTAGGGATAGGGTTAACGAAGGTAATGATAGACCAATAAGCAAAATCACAGCACGCCTCCTCTAATAACACACAACCTAAAGAACCGATTGCATACCTATAAAAGGTAGAGAGGCGATTCTATAGGCTGAGGTGGCCGGAGAAGAGGGGTGGAGGCAGGCGGCCGGATTTCACCCTAGGGGAGAGAGAAACAAAGTGAAACAAAGTGAAAGTGAGATTGTACCAAGTGATGCATCTTATGCAGTCAATGATGACTATGTTTTTGATGAATACACTGCATGTGCCCCTGATGATTCTGTTATCTCTGAACTTAATGCCTATAAAGAACGAGTTGCCATTTATGAACAACGTGCTAAGTTTGAGTTAACCACCCGTGAGCAGGAAATGGATGATCAAATGCGTACAACTATTAGAAAAAGTAAGTTTAGAGAAGAGGTATTAAAACAAGAGTTAAACTCCTTACAAGAAAAGCTTTCTAAAACTGCTAAGGAAAAACAAGAACTTCAAGAAAATGTTAAAATGCTTAAGCAAGAATTCAGTGCTAAGGAATCAAAACTTTTGAATGATTTTTCTAATCTAAAACCTTGAAAAACAAGCTCGAAAATAAGTTGTACGTACAAGGGAATACAATTCAGACTGCTCACATGATCACGAAGCATAGAGTTCTCAGCGATAAGCATAGTATCCCCATTATAAAGGAATCCAACCCTGAGTATGGTAAGATAGCAAAAGCTGCTCAAAATGTTATCTATGATGGCAATGAGATTCTTAAACCTAGACAGACACCTAGTTGCATTGAGTGCACTGAGGAAGACAGAAAATTAGATGATGCATCAAGGGAGAAAATGGATAAGAAGCTTAACGATCCCAAGTGCAAAGAGAATAAGATTATTGTCAAACCCCATGATTACAAAAAGGAAAATTGGATTTCCTTAAACAAGTTTAAGCCTCAAACTTTGTTAATACCTGAACAAGTGTTCTGGAAAAAGGACTTAGATAAGCAAAAAGCTGAAAATCTTGTTGAAACAAACCCTCCCCTTAGGAAAATGCCTGCAGCGACTGTGTATCCTCCAAAAACACCAATGCATTTAGTTCCTAGAACTATTGCCACTAAGAGCAAGACCTTAATCAGTCCCTCTCCATCAAAACTTTCTCTCTGGCTACTATGGGCGATTTTTTCAAACCCTCTCCATCAAAAAACGATCTCTAATTGCTTATCTTGTTTTAATCCTTATAACGATTGTGTATTGGACGGTTAACGTGTTAATTCAGTCCTATTACATTGTTTTTATTTGGATCCAGAACTGATTAAGTTAGGGTTTCGTTTTATTAGGGTTTGTTTAATCGTTTTTTGCTTATTGCTAATCGATCTTTCCTTTTTTCTGGTCTCATCAATCATGGAAGTCGGTTAGGGTTTTTTGGTTGGTTTCATTATCTTGCTTCGACTTTGTTTAGGTATTCGTATTTAAGATAGACGTGGATCTTTTTGTTTTTGTTTTGAATCGCTGGTTAGGGTTTTCTATCCCTCGTTCGTTGTTTTTTTTATTGTTATGGAGAGAGTTGATTATGCTAAGGTTGATGTTGATGGTTTACAAGCTAGGATGGCTCGTTTGAAAAGTGATGCTGGTATGTCTGATGTTACGCAGCCAAGGCAAGCAGTTAGGGTTTTGAAAAACCCTAATGTTGAATCGAACATGCATGGTTATGGGGCAAACACAACTAGTGGATCAAATCTGAATATTAATGTTGCAAAGGATTCCTTTGGGGCTGAAACGTTAGAAGAAACAAATCATGTCAATTTGGATCATTCTTCTTCACGTGAACTAGGGTGTGAGGATTCTGTCTTTGTTGGTGCAACAAGGTGTGATGTTAAAAATCTTGATGGCACTTCGTTTTGGGACATGGGTACTTCTGGTGGCATGACTCTAAACACACAAGAATATCCATCACTTGAGGTTCATCTTGCGTCTAAACAAAAAAGTGGTGATCAAGTGGTTACTCAAGATGATGATACTTTGCCTAAAGGTGATGGTATTCGTGTGGGTAATTTTGTTGGCAAGTTAAAAGGTACTGTATCGAATAATACTATTACCAATGAGAGCCCGATTGTTCAAACAACTGAAATTCAGCAGTCAACGACATATGTGGGAGTTGCTAGTGGTTCTCAAACGACTCATACTCAAGGTAATCAAGCTAAACCTATCAAAGGTAAGTCTAACTTTCGTGAACTCAAAGTTGATAATATTTTTAATGGTGTTGACGTGTCTATACCTCTTAAGGTGGTAGAAAATATTAGCACTAAATTTGATAACACCTTGTATGGATATTTCATTGGCAAGCGTATTGCATTCCCAGTGGTTGAGTATTTTGTTCGCAACAATTGGGCTAAGTATGGTCTTAAACGGATTATGATGAATGCACAAGGCTTCTTTTTCTTTAAGTTTGACTCACAGGTTGGCTTGGAGAATGTTTTAGAAGGTGGTCCGTGGATGATCAAAAATAGCCCTATTATTCTAAAGAAGTGGACCATGAGTACTAGTTTGACGAAAGAGGAATTAACCCGTATCCCGGTATGGGTTAAGCTACATGATGTTCCTTTGCAGGTATTCTCTGAGGATGGTATTAGTATTATTGCAACACACATTGGTAAGCCGATTATGCTTGATTCCTATACTAGTTCTATGTGTACTGATTCTTGGGGTAGGAGTAGTTTTGCTCGGTGTTTAATTGAAATTGATTCTCATGCTCCTCTTAAGGAGTCTATTACTGTGGGGGTCCCATACATGGATAGGCTTGGCTTCTCTTCTGAAACTATTAGGGTGGAATATGAGTGGAAACCTCCTAGATGTGATGTGTGTTTGATATTTGGTCATTCTTGTGATACTTGTCCTAAGAAAGTTGTGACTACACCGGTTGTGGAGGTTAACCAGGATGGATTTCAAGTTGTCGGGAAAAAGGGTAAAGCTAAAAAGAATGCTAGGGATAATAGAACCGGGACTGTATTTAATGGGGTCCCTGTGGGTAAAAATATGCAGTATAGGCCTAAATCTGTCTCCACACCTTCTACTAGCAACCCGGTTCAGGGAAGTGCTAGTACTAGTGTGGATCAGCCTAAAGTGGCTACATCTAACCCGGTAAGTCATTCTACTTCGCATAATACTTCTCCTACTGGTAAAGATGTTGAAGTGAATAAGGATAACCAATCTGCTCCTAATGTTAGTTCTAGTACTATCTATCCTACACCTAAAACTAATAACCCAAATTTAGGCGCTAATGTGACTACATCTAACCCGTTTGGTTCTCTGGCTACTGATGAGGATGATGTGATTGAGAATATTTATGATGAAACAGGTAATTTATTTGACAAATCAGGGGCAAGCACTCCTGTTCTGAATGTCCCTGATGTTTAGTATCGCCTCTTGGAATATAAGGGGTTTGAACCATTCCCCTAAACAAAAAGAGGTTAAACAGGTGGTCAATGATAATAATCTTAGTGTATGTGCTATCTTGGAATCTCATGTTGATGCTTCGGTGGTGTATGATACATGTCGTAAAGTTTGTCGTCGGTGGAAGTGGACGTCAAATGGTAGTCTGTGTGATAAGGGTTCCCGTATTATACTTGGTTGGAATGATGATATTGTTGATGTTATGATTATGTCTCAAACTAACCAGGTTATGCATGTTCAGGTTAATACTCGGGCGGACAGCAAAACTTTGTTCTGTTCTTTTGTATATGCAGATAATTATTATGTTCATCGGCGTGCCCTTTGGTCTAATCTTGTTTGCCATGCTGGATTTATGCGTACTAGGCCTTGGGTTTTGTTGGGGGATTTTAATGCGGCTCTTAAGCTGGAGGATCATTCATGTGGTAGTTATGCTCCTGACATTGCTATGCGTGAATTCAAAGATTGTGTTCAGAAAATGGAGGTTGAGGATATTAATAGTACTGGTCTTCATTTTACTTGGAATCAGAAACCAAGAGGTTCCTTTGGTACATTGAAGAAAATTGATCGGGTGATGGGCAATCTGAAATTTGCTGACTTGTTTCCAGGTTCGTTTGCCATATTTCAACCTTATCGTATCTCTGATCATTCTCCGTGTGTTCTGCGTATTCCTCAGGTTACTAAGCCTAAGCCTAAACCGTTTAAATTCTCTAACTTCTTGGTTCATAAAGATGGGTTTAGTGATACGGTTACTGCGGGATGGAATCTTAATGTTCATGGTTGTGCTATGTATCGTGTTGTTCAACGCTTAAAGGGGCTGAAATCTCCTTTTCGTAAGCTTTTGCACAGTCAAGGTAATCTTCATGAGCGGGTAGTTAGGATTCGGCAGGAGTTAGATGACGTCCAAAAGGCTATTGATACAGATCCGTCTAATTCTGAACTACGGGATGAACATGCTCACTATCTTCTTGCATATATGGAGGCTACATTAGATGAAGAACGGTTTTTAAAGCAGAAATCTAAAGTTCAATGGCTTCATGCAGGTGATTCTAATACGGCCTATTTTCATAATATTGTTAAAAGCAAATGTGCCCGTAATCGAATTGAATTGGTTAGAGATGCAAACAATGTCTTGTACGAGGGCAATCAGGTTGCAGGTGCTTTTGTTGCTCACTATGAACAGTTTCTTGGTATGGAAGGAAATTGTACTCTTTTTGATGATTATGGTATATTCTCTAATGTTCTTCCTCATCAATTGGCTGGTTCGATGGTTCGTCATGTTACGGATGCGGAGATTAAGGATGCTATATTTTCTTTGGGGGATGATAAAGCTCCTGGTCCCGATGGTTACACGGCTGCTTTCTTTAAAAAAAGCATGGGATATTGTGGGTGCTGAGGTAAGGACTGCTGTGCGTGACTTTTTCATTAATGGTAAGCTTCTCAAGGAGATTAATCATACTATTATATCTTTGATTCCTAAAGTGTCTACCCCATCTAAGATTAATGATTATCGGCCTATTTCTTGCTGTAATGTCATGTATAAATGCATTAGCAAAATCCTTGCAAATCGTATTAAAGAAGGCCTTGGTCAGTTGGTTAGTATTAATCAATCGGCATTTGTTCCTGGTCGTCGTATATCTGATAATATATTACTTACCCAAGAGCTTATGCGGAATTATCATAGAGGAAGGGGTCCTCCTAGATGTGCGTTTAAGGTCGATATTCAGAAGGCATATGATACGGTTGATTGGAATTTTCTTAGGGCTATTCTGATTGGTTTTGGTTTTAATTCCAAAATGGTTGATTGGATCATGGTTTGTGTCTCATCTACGTCTTATTCCATATGTGTTAATGGCGATCTTCATGGCTGGTTTAAAGGTAAGCGGGGCCTTAGACAAGGTGACCCGTTATCTCCATACTTGTTTACGCTGGTTATGGAAGTGCTAACTCTTATATTGCAGAAAAAGGTTTCGAATGCGGTTGATTTCCAGTTTCATCATCTGTGTGAGCAACAGCGAATTATTAACCTTTGTTTTGCAGATGACCTCTTCTTGTTTGCTAGAGGCCATCAGGATTCTGTTAATGTCATTATGCAGGCCTTGGAGGATTTCAAGAACTTTTCGGGGCTTGTCCCAAGTATCCCTAAAAGTACAGCTTTCTTTTGTAATGTTCCAAATGCTATTAAAGCTGCTATTCTCCAGTCTATGCCGTTTGCAGAAGGTTCTCTCCCTGTTAGGTACCTTGGTGTCCCCCTTATATCATCAAGACTTCTTTATAGGGATTGCAAGGTGCTTGTTGAAAAACTGGAAGGTCGTGTGAATGATTGGCGCAATAAGTTCTTATCTCTTGCGGGTAGGCTTCAATTGGTGAGATCTGTCTTATCTTCGATGCATTTATACTGGGCTTCTGTTTTTATCCTTCCTACTCGTATTATCCATGAGCTTGAGCAGCTTATGAGGGGTTTCCTTTGGTGTCAAGGAGAAATGAAAAGGGGAAAGGCTAAGGTTGCTTGGGAATCTGTTTGTAAGCCAACGAAAGAAGGTGGCCTTGGTATTCGTCGTTTGGAGGATTTTAACATTGCTCTTATGACTACTCACATTTGGAGTATTTTGACACATAAAGAGTCGTTATGGGTGCAATGGATCCATTCGTATAAACTTCGTGGGAGAAGTTTTTGGGATGTCCCTTGTTTGGTTGATGTTAGCTGGGGTTGGCGCAAGATACTGGCCATTAGACCAAAGGTTCGTCCTTTTATTTGGCATAAGATCAATAATGGGAAGGACACTTCGGTTTGGTTTGATATGTGGTGTCAGTTAAGCCCGATTCATAATTTACTTACTGCTAGAGATATTGCACGAGCGGGGTTTAATTTATCTGACTCGGTTTATGATCTTATTGAATCTGATGGTTGGCGATGGCCATTGGATTGGTTATCTCGATTTCCATTGTTAGATGCTCTTCCGGTTCCTACTCTAAATGATATTGATGATGGATTATTATGGCGTAACCTGGATGGCAATTTTAGTTATTTTTCAGTCTCGGGTGCGTGGGAATCTCTGCGTCTTAGGGCTGATTTGGTTGAATGGTGTAATGTTCCTTGGTTCTCTCATTGTATTCCAAGGCATGCTATACATCTGTGGCTCGCTATTAAACAGAAGCTAAAGACTCAGGATAGGATGCGCCAATGGGATGTTGGTCCTGACGTTGATTTGGCCTTGCTTAGATGCCCGCTTTGTGAATTGGTTCCGGATTCTCATTCTCATTTATTTTTTGAGTGCCAATTTTCTATGCAGGTTTGGTTTCAGGTGCGGAGTTTATCTGGTATGGATGCAGTCCCACCTTCGTTGGAGAGTATTGTTACAGTTCTTATTCCTTTATCTAAGGGGCGGTCGGTTAGTAGTACCCTTTCTAGATTATTGCTTGCTGCTACTACTAACTTCGTTTGGATGGAACGCAATTCTAGGATGTTCAAGCGTAAGAAGTCTTCTGTTGCTGAAGTGGTTAGCACCATTGTTTCTACTATTCGGTTGAAGCTGGTTACTTTCAAGTTCAAGAAGCTAACCTCGAGGTCTCGATTGATTTTGGATAAATGGAAGATTCCAAGTATATGTATACACGAAGGGAGTGCCGGGTAAGGGTTGTACTCTTTTTCCCTACTCCAAGGTTTTTCCCTTTGGGTTTTTCTTGGAAAGGGTTTTTAAGGAGGCAAACTTCCTGGGTTAACTTGCTCCCTTCGTGGAGTGGCTGGATGCGGGATGCTCGCTTGGTACAAGTTTTTTTACTTGTTTATGCCTAGTTTGTTGATGTAATATAGCTAGGTTTTTGTGTTTATGGCATGTCATAAACACTAGTGGTTATCAAGCTCTTCGCTTGAGGTTAATGTGGTACTTCAGCCACATTCCATTTGTACTTAACATTATTTTTTGGTTATATATTTACCGGGGTAAACCCCTTTACCCAAAAAAAAAAAAAAAAAAAAAAAAGAGCAAGACCTTAATCAGTCAATATGTTATATTTCAATTATTTGTTGACTTTGAGAAAACTTGTAAGAAAAGGATCACACCCACTGGGATAACTGAAGGGGAAAGGGGTTTTGAGCAAACAAAAGAATGTTACTTAACTGAGGTCATGCCTTTCTTTAAACAACTAAAAGATCAACTTGAGAGTCTTAAAAAGGGGATAGATACAGATATTAAAGGAATGGAAAAGGAATTTGATGCAATGATAGTTGAGGTTAGTGACTATGAGCGAGCATTAAAATATAATGAGATTGAGAGAAAGAACTTGCATACCTTAAATGAGAATCTGATTTCTGAATGTATCTCTCAAGATGTGTTCTATACTGCCACTAATTGTTCTATTACTGCTTCTCAATTTCATGAATTATCTGTTGCTTTGAAAGTCTCCCATGATCGTGTCATTGAGCTTGAAATCAAAAACTCTAAACTAAGTGAGAAAATTGAACAGGATGGTCACGATAATTTGGTAAAACATTTTTCTAAACTAGAAGTTGAACATTTTGATTTACAACTAAAATATCAACATCTCAAAGAAAATGTTAAAACCTCAAACATCAAGATATCCTCAGATGTTCCAGAGTTTGATGCAGTTTTTGAAATAAACAAACGTGATGAACAGATTCAAGCTCACTGTAATACGATCAGAAAGTTGAAAGCCCAAATTTCTCAATTAAAGGGTGAAATGAACAATGTGACTGGCTCCCAAATGCCTCCTCCTTTAGATTCTCGGAATTCTCAAAATTTGCATCTTCAAAACTTGGTTAATGCTTTACAAAAGGAAAATGAGAGTTTTCTAGAAGAAAATGAAAAGGTTAAACGTCATTTCAATGAGTTATTTGAGTCAATAAAAATCACTCGTAACAAAAATAATGAAAAAATAACTTCGTTGCAAAAGGAAATTGAGAATCTGAAGAGTCAGGTAAAAGGGAAAATGCCAATTACAAATGGGGAGAATTGTGCTTCAAAGGTGCATGTCTGTAATAAATATGCTTTGTCTGTGAAATATGTTCCTCCTCATCTTAGGAATAACAAACTTGTTATTCAAACATATTTCTCATACCTTAAGGACAACCTAGAATGTCTCCGTGAGATTGTAAAAGAGGATAAGTTAGAAAAACCACTTGATAATGCAATTGGCCATGCATGCTTATATGCCAAATGATCTCAAGAACTTCTAGAATGCTTAATTACAATATGCCCTAAAACCTAAGGTGAGCAAGTCAATCCCTTGATACCTTGTTCTATGCCTAGTGCCAAGTATACAACTCATCATGCCCAATGTTATGAATGTGAACTCTAGTATGCCTTCAAGTAGTTCAGATCCCAGCACCTCTAGTGTTAAGAAAGTGAACTTCAGTGCGCCTTCAAATAGTTCACATCCCAGCACATCTAAACAGGAAATGCAAAAAGTAGCAAAACCAACTAATGTTCCCATTCCCTCTACAGAAGTAATCAGTGACATTAAAGCGAGCAGGTCAAAGTCTCAAGGCAATACAAGGAATGATAGGACCTTGCAAGCTAAGAATGTGCATTGGAAAAGAGTAGAAGATCACCCTAGGAACACTATGTTTGAGTTAAATAAAACGAATCGTGTTGATTCTAGTATTAGCTATAAGCATACTGTAATTAATTCGAATTCTGCTACTACTTGCAAAACATGTAATGAATGCTTGATTTCTGGTACTAATCATGAATGTGTTGTGAATGGGTTGTCTAATGCTATCAATTGCCCAGTTAAAACTACTGATTATAAAAATCAAGCTAAGAAGGCTAAATGGCAAATGCGAAAGAAAGTTAGAAAACAGTGGAAACCCACAGGAAGAAAATTTAGTAATATAGGTTATCAATGGATACCTACTGGCCGTAAGGTTAATGAGTTTTACCCTCAATTTACTAAGACAATGCCCACTAGAAAACGGATGCATACTGGTAGAACTATTCCTTTAATAGTGAACATACTTTGAATAGGTCAAATACGGACACTAGCACTGCATCTATTCCTAATGATTCCATTGCTTCTATTTCTGATATGGGTGTTTCTATTTCTAATGTGAGTGTTCCAATCACTGTTACTAACCAAATGGAACCCATTCTTGCATGGGGATCCCAATTATCCAGTTATCCATTCTTGTCTATGTTCAACTGCAGATCGTTCAAATCGTTCTGTGGTACCTGGATTCAGGCTGTTCCAAGCATATGACTGGAGACCGGTCGCGACTCATGAACTTCGTGAGTAAATTCATCGGGATAGTTAGATTCGGGAATGATCATTTTAGTGCAATTATGGGTTATGGAGATTATGTTGTCGGTGATAGTGTTATCTCCAGGGTATACTACGTAGAAGGTCTTGGTCATAACTTATTTTCTGTTGGTCAATTCTGTGATTCTGATCTAGAAGTGGCATTCAGAAAACATACTTGTTTCGTTAGAGAACTTGATGGTAAGGAACTTTTAAGAGGAACTCGTGGTTCAAATCTATACACCATCTCTATCGAAGATATGATGAAGTCTTCTCCAATTTGCTTGTTGTCAAAGGCTTCGAAAACAAAGTCATGGTTATGGCATCGTCGTCTCAATCACTTGAACTTCGGCACCATCAATGATCTCTCCAGAAAGGACTTAGTTGTAGGTTTACCTAGACTAAAGTATGAAAAGGATCATCTTTGTTCAGCTTGCCAATTGGGAAAAAGCAAGAAATATACCCACAAACCCAAGCCTACAAACTCAGTTACAGAAGTTCTTCATACAATTCACATGGCCTTATGTGGACCCATGAGAGTGCAGAATATCTTTGGGAAGAAATATGTATTAGTTGTGGTTGATGATTACTCTCGATTCATCTGGGTTAAGTTCTTAAGGACAAAGGATGAAACACCAGATATCATCATCAAACTTATCAAACAGCTGCAGGTTCGACTTAACAAAACTGTCAGAATCATCCGAACAGAAAATGGAACTGAGTTTGTTAATAAACAACTTAGTGAGTTTTATGAAAGTGTTGGAATCAGTCATCAAAGAAGTGTTCCACGAACTCCTCAACAGAACGGTGTAGTTGAAAGACGAAATCGAACTCTTGTGGAAGCCGTAAGAACAATGCTGATTTACTCAAAGGTTCCAATGTTTCTCTGGGCTGAAGCCACTACCACTGCATGCTACACTCAAAATCGATCCCTAATTCACACTGCTCATGGAAAAACTCCATATGAACTTGTCCACAATAGAAAACCTAATTTATCATTCCTTCGTGTGTTTGGTGCATTGTGTTATCCAACTAATGAGGGTCAAGACTTAGGCAAACTTAAAGCTAAAGCGGACATTGGAGTGTTTGTAGGATATGCACCAAACAAAAAGGGATACCGAATCTACAACAAAAGAACCCGAAATATCATGGAAACTATTCACGTTACGTTCGATGAGCTGACCGGTCCAATGGCTCCAGGACAACCCAGTTCTGGACCCGCATCCTCATGTAGTCCCATCAGTTCTACTCTTGTTTACGGTTCCTCGCCAGCAACTCCTTATGTACCTCCTTCAGAAGATGACTTGAAGAAACTATTTGATCCAATGTTTGATGAACACTATGAACCAACTGCTAATGATCTGTCAATCCCATCATTAGATGTTGCTTCTATCCCTGTCAATGAAGTCAATCCTTCAGTTTCTATGTCATTAAGTCAGGAAGCGCCTGCTGCTAATCAATCAGTCTCATCAACAAACCTTCAATCACCGAGTGTACATCAAGGAATTGCTTCTGATTCACAAGATGAAGTTAATCCCTTTGCTACTCCCAAAGATGCTCCATTTGAAAATATATTTGCTCCTGATTCATCATCTGAACCATCTTCATCAGGAGACATCGACTCTGCTACTTCAGTTCCACAACAACAACCACATGAACACCTTAGAAAATGGACACATGATCACCCATTGGACAACATCATTGGAAACCCTTCTCGCCCTGTATCCACTCGTAAACAACTTGCTACTGATGCCTTATGGTGCTTCTTCAACTCCGTACTCTCTAAGATCGAACCTAAAGATGTTAAAACTGCGATGAATGAAGATAGCTGGTTCAATGTCATGCAAGAAGAAATTCATGAGTTTGATCGATTAGATGTATGGGAATTAGTACCTGCTCCAGACTGTGCTATGATCATTGCTCTAAAGTGGATCTTCAAAGTGAAGCTTGATGAGCATGGTGATGTGTTAAAAAATAAGGCTAGGTTAGTGGCTAAAGGATATCGTCAAGAAGAAGGTATTGACTTTGAGGAATCTTTTGCTCCTGTTGCTCGTATCGAAGCTATCAGAATCTTCTTGGCTAATGCGGCTAGTAAGAACATGGTCGTATATCTGATGGATGTGAAAACTGCCTTTCTTAATGGTGATTTGAAAGAGGTGGTTTACGTCAGCCAGCCAGAGGATTTTGTGAATCCAGAGCATCCTACTCATGTCTATCGCTTGAAAAAGGCCCTTTACGGTTTGAAGCAAGCTCCTAGAGCATGGTATGATACGCTGTCAAAGTTTCTTCTATCTACTGGATTCAGCAAGGGAGCAGTTGATCCGACATTGTTCACCAGAAAGTCAGGCAAACATTTGATTCACGTTCAGATTTATGTTGATGATATTATCTTTGCCTCAACTGACCCCAATGAATGTGATCATTTTTCAAAAGAAATGGGTTCCAAATTTCAAATGTCAATGATGGGACAAATGTCATTTTTCTTGGGATTACAAATTTCACAAAGTCCTGGAGGCATTTTTATAAATCAATCTAAATATGCAAATGAAATCTTAAAGAAATTTGGATTTGTTTCATGTGACACCGTTGACACTCCCATGATTGAGCGTACCAAGCTGGATGAGGACCATTCAGGGATCATGGTAGATCAAACGAAATATCGTAGTATGATTGGATCCCTGATGTACCTCACAGCTAGTAGACCAGACATCTTGTTCGCTGTGTGCATGTGTGCTAGATATCACGCTAAGCCTACTAAAAAGCACCTTGAAGCGGTTAAACGGGTCTTTCGGTATCTCCAAGGAACCATCAATATGGGACTATGGTACCCGAAGGACACCGGTATGTCACTAACAGCCTATGCAGATGCTGATCATGCAGGATGTCAAGATACACGTCGAAGTACGTCAGGAGGTGCTCAGTTTTTGGGTGATAAGCTTGTGAGTTGGTCTTCAAAGAAGCAAATGACTACTTCTATTTCCTCTACAGAGGCTGAATACATAGCCATATCATCTTGTTGTGCTCAAATCCTTTGGATGAGATCCCAATTATCTGACTATGACTTTCAATTCAACAAAATCCCTCTGTACTGTGATAATAAAAGTGCTATTGCTCTCTCATGCAACAACGTTCAACATTCAAGAGCAAAGCACATCGATATTCGACGTCATTTCATCCGGGAACAAGTAGAAAACGGTGTGGTGGAACTCTATTTTGTGAAGTCAGAATACCAGTTAGCAGACATCTTCACCAAAGCTCTTCCAAGAGAACGTTTTGAGTTTATTCTTCCACGACTTGGCTTGAAACGCCTTCAACCAGAAACACTCAAACGTCTTCAGGAGGAAGACGAGGAGTAAAGGTCTTTCTTCATCCATCTCTTGTAAATATTTATTCTGAAAAACAAAATACAAAATTTTAAAACCAACAAAAAGCAAAAAAAAAAATTATAAAACTTTCAAAAATCCATAAAAATTTGAAAAATTTGAAAATTTTCAAAAAAAAAATAATAAAAATATATATATATATATATATATATATATATATATATATATATATATATATTGTCTTTTTGTCATGTTTCTTCTTGATTCGATTAATATCTACGGTCTTTGTGCTGTCAGTCAAAGAGTGACACGGGTCTTTAGATGTTGGTCGAATGTACATATTCGTTTAAAAAAAATAATAAATAATTAAATAAAATAAAATAAAATTTGAGAGAAAGTGAAACAATGGTTTATTGTCATTTCAGGCAGTAACCCGTTTTTCAAAGAAAGAACAGAGCCATGCTTTATCTTGCTTTTCAAATCTCATGCTCTGATTCTAAAAACAAATGTTTGTCATTAACAAGACAAATGTTTCCTTTCAAATATTTTTCCTTCTAATGATTCTTCTGAAAAATATTCGTCATCTAATGAAAACGCAATTGTTTTGTAAACACTCCAGACTCTATTTTTGAAAATCATCAGAGCTTTCAGATGTCAAAATCTCATTCCTTCAATCAACAACTTTCGTCATTGATTGAGGGGGAGAATGATTTTTCAATTAAATCAAAGTGTATTTTTCAATCAATTGGCACGTAAATGAGCAAGGTATACTCTAAATGTTTTACAATAAGTTTATACAATTGGTACAAGACCTTGATTATTATAATGTTTTCTAAAAAGATACTCAAGCATGTTTAATCTTTGGAGTCTTATGTTTCAAACTTGATTCTTATCGGCTAAATGTTATCATAAGAAAGTCACAGTTCTCCTCAAAAGCTTTCAAAATCAATTTAAATCAACAAGAGATCTCAAATCTCAAATGTTTTGAAAATTGTGATCGGGGGAGAATTTGTGATTTAAATTGGATTTAAACTGATAATTCGATAAATGGGTTCATAAGTGTTTAGCAAGTTTTCCTCCCCGCATGTGACAAACGATTTCAAATTTTCCATGCACATGTTGAGGGGGAGCATCTACTTTAAACCTTAAATTATTGAAACGTGATTGAATTGTCTCTAAGTGCAGGTTCCCTCTAACATGTGCAAAACTCCTTCAAACTTCGAGGCACATATTGAGGGGGAGCAAACTTTTGAAAACCTTATCCTTCCTCAAAATGTTTTATCTACTCAAATTGATTGGGAAGTGATGATGATCATTTTAGAAAATGTTAATCAAAAGATTGGACCTTTCATTCTTAATCTAACGATTTCAAAGATCTCTTGCCTCCATGTGCTAAACAATTTCTGAATTTTATGCATATGTTGAGGGGGAGCATTTCTAAAATATCAAAACAATTAAGATACAAAATACTTTGATTTTATATCACAAGTATCTTGATTGGTTTTCAATTGGTTTTCAATTGGTTTCAAGGCGGAAGAACTATATCAAAAGACCGACCAACTTTACTTTATGCATGGTGATATAAGGATGATAAGGTTAGGTTAAGGTCCAATGATCCGCCAAAACCGGAGGGATCTACCGAGGGACAAAACCACTTGATAGTGTAGAGTCCTTAGGAATATTGAAAAAAGGAGAAAAATGAGATATTGGAAGAGTGCGGACTGAAACTGAGCTAGTACTGGAATAAACCCAACAAGGTTCTAGCTATGAAGTTTCGGTAAGCACTGAAGGGGTTGAAGAATGAAAAAGAATTGAATGTGAAAAAAGGGTGAAAAGAAATAGCCCTCCATTTATTCAACCTTAGGGCAGAAACCGGGTTCAATTCATATGCTACTGGTGGTTACCAAGGTAACATCGGTATTGAAGACAAGACATCATGGACCCAGTGACGTACTGCACTACAACTTCCCAAACCACTCAAGTTCCTCTTAAAAGGACTTGTTTCATTCTCACGGGGAACCGACATTATCAATCGACTTTCTCTTAGAGTTTGTTGATATTGAAGAAGGATACCCTCTCCCTAGTCTCCGGCTTAGGAACCAAATATGCACAATTGAGTCTAGAGCCACGAGATCATCTACAATTCTCATTAGGACACTTTCATTGAAGACTCTCTGTTTCACACAATGTGGAAAGAGAGATTATATCTTATGAGTCCTACGCATTATCCTTGTGGTATTGCCAGAACATCTGAGTAGTATGCCAACATACTCACAATGAAGATGGAAAGCCTTCTGGAGCCAACATCATACAAGCTCCTGGTGGGTGGCATGTGAGATCTATCCAATAGATCAACCATGTGACAACTAAACAGAAACAATGGAGCTATTCAATCTTTTGAATCAATCCTGGTTCAGGTTATGGATTGACGGATACCTTTGAAAAACCGGCCGTTGTGCTTAAAAACTCTTTTCCTTAGCACATCGACTGTGTACTAATTTTTTAAAAATAAAAGGTGTTTATGATTGATAATTGATTTTCATTAAAACCTTCGTTGTATTGCAAAAAAAATTTCTATTGAGTGGTACACGATTGTTTTCTCAAATCTCTTTTCATCAATCAGTGAATCTCAATTCGATGGTTCACTCACTTCGGTGTTGTCTTCTTTGAGACGTTCCGGTTTGAGAACAGCTAGAGCAGCTGCGAAACCCTGTCAAGGAAATTCTTCAGAATTTTACCTGATCACAGGCAGTACTTGTACTGATCAACGGGGAACCGTGGGCCGTGTACCTCAATTCAACAAAAGTGATTAAAGACACTCTTGTGCGCTTTATTGCTAACTATTTTATGCAGGAGGACCCGGCGTTTGCAGCTGATCCGAATGGAGCGGTCAATCCATAGCCGCATGCTCACACAACACATTCATTTCCAAAGAAATCATGATTAGTGCATCAATGACTCTGATATTATCACTCCATGCTTCTGCTACGCTGCTGCCAATATCATGAATCAACGAAAGCTTCCGCTACTCTGATAAGAATATATCATGATCCATAATGTGAGCATGTCGGTCCAAATGTCACAACATCACATAATGCCAACACCACAATGGATGAGTCAGAGATTTACTGTGGCTGATGATCTCAAAGCTGGCTCAAAACTCAGTATCACGTGGATCAGTTAAAGACCTCCACTCAGATTATCCAAACATGCAAAAATGAAGAATCAAAGACTACGAGCTACAGAACAAAGAACATGAACAAGAATCCAAGAACAATCTCAATGTAATATCTGTTTGTATTCTATGTAATTTTAATGTGTGTTTAAGGTGACCTCCCTTAGGGGGAGATTGTTAGGATTTAGTAAATCCAGGTATTAAAGTGTCGGTCACCTCAAGTATATGTATTCGTTAGAAAGCTCGTAGTTGTAGTTATTTAATGTTAAGTAGTATTTAGTTAAGTAACACCGTGGAGGACGGACGGGTCTTTACCCACTGTATGCCTGATCCACAGCCCGTCAGGTGGCGTTTTATTGTAAGACTATAAATACTCCCTACCTCCCAAGGTAGAGAGTTGGAGCTCATAATAAGATTTTTCTTTCTCTCACTAAAGTTCCCAAACCTCTAACTTTCGCTCTCTAAAACTCATCTTATACGCCTACTTTATTTATGGTTTGATGTGTATGTGAAATCCAATATGTTACACACTTTGAGAGGTTTTCGAGAAAATGGTTTTATGGAAACTTAGGATAGTCATAGAGTTATAAGGTGACTAAGGTTAGGAATAACCGTCCTATGATCCGCCAGAGCCGGAGGGACCTACCCAAGGACACCACCAATAGTTAGAATTTAGAAGTCCTTAGGTATGATTACAAAAAAAAAAGAAAATGAGAATCGGAGAAAGAAGGAGTTGAAGAATTAAAAAGAAAAGTATAGAAAAGGGTGAAAATAAATAGCCCTCCAAATTATTCAACCTAGGGCAGACACCGGGTTCAATTCTTATGCTACTGGGTGTCACTAGATGACACCGGTATTGAAGATCAAAGTCGTCATGGACCCAGTGACGCATGCACTAAACCTTCTTTGCTACTCAAGTTTCTCTCAACAGAAGCTTGTTTCATTCTCACAGGGAACCCTACGTAAACTATCGGCTTTCTCTTAGAGATTGCTGGTATTGAAGAAGGAGACCCTCTCCCTAGTCTCCGCTCAGGAAAACCAAAGCCCACTTTTGAGTCTAGAGCCACGAGATTCCTCAAAAGATCTCTTAGGAACACTTGACATTTCATCACTTGTCGTTCAATATTAAGGACACAAGTGATACGTTATAAAGTCCTACACAGATCTTAGCAATCTGTCGAGAACATTTATGAGGGGTTCACAATTGTGATCCTCAGTGATTGAATGGAAACTCCTGCCAAGGTCAACATCAAACTGCCCTGACAGTAGGTCGCTTCGGTAACTCCTCGTGGGTTACGCTTAGTGTTGTCTCAAACGGTCTACAGTCATGAGGTGATGCTTCGGTGTACCTCAGTGACTCACCTGAACTGTAGGTGTACTTCAGTACATAGTGTTATCCTACTTGAGGGACTCCAGTTCTGGAACAGCCTTTGCGTAATTAGAGATGTGTTTTCACACTATGCTGTTAACACGCTCGAAGTTCGAACTTGTAAGTGCTAGAAATCCCGCTAAGGAGATTCCTTTCAAGAATCGAGTCCTGAAGATGTGGGTCATTACTTGAACTTGTTCAATGTAATGCCAACTGTCCCTTATGGGATTCGGATGGCTGATTCGCCCGACCAAGGTGAATGGAATCAAGACATTCATCAGAAGAACAATCGTAGTGGTCAATTCTCTAAGAAACGACCATAGTGATCGATTGGTGTGTATCACTAACCCATTCTTATGTTTTATTCTTATGGATGCTCCTGGGAGATGATCGTGCAGATTCTCCACATGCTCATGCCAACAACAACATAAATTGAAGTTCTCTCGAAAGGCAACACAAAAGTCAGAATGATTCTTCGTCAAAGCCAAAGAATCTACAAAGTTTAAAGACTAAAGAGAACTACATCAACACTGAAATCCAACGTCAAAGAGTGTGTGAGCATGTTGAAGAAGGACGTGCAGACACCTGAGCAACGAAGCGGACCTGATGCAGATAATCACAACATAACATCACCATATCCACACAAGAACAAAGAACAAAGATAACTGAAGACGTCAAAGCTGAAAACTTCAAAGGAAAACAAGATCCTCACACTGGGGAGATTGTTGAAATCAAGACACTTCTTCTCACAAGAAAGAAGAATGTCAGAAGACGTCAAAGCAACTATTACATCCGCACCAACAACTTTTCAAGATTACTGAAGTCACTAATTACCAACACTTAGGGGGAGATTGTTGGAATCACTCCTAAACTATGTTTCAAGTGTTAGTAATCAATATGTAATAGGTTGCTTAATTAGGCTTTTATGTTTGTATTAATGGCAAGGCTTATGTAGAAAGCCCATAAGCCTTGACCCATGTCCAATAAGGAAGGAAGGAAACTTTTAGTGCTGCCCTAGTCCCTTCCCCTATAAATACCTTTGTAAACCTTCATTTGAAGGTTGGTTATTCACTTTACACTTATATCCTACGCATATCCTTTATCATTCATACGTGTATTTGTGTTTTGTGTTCATCCGATCTCTCTCCATCTATATTTCTTACATATTGATGCTTGTGTTACATTATGGTTACCTAACACTATAAATATGACCTTATTTGATGTCATTAGTTAGTCTATATGATTGTTAGACTTATTATAAATTTAAAACTTGGTAAAAATATATAGACTATAAATAACACAACAAGGGCCAAGGGGGAGTAAGCAAGTACGTTATCAATGCATTTTTTCAACGACATTAGAACACATCCACATCTAGAGAGCCTTTTTGTTTCGACAAAAAGATGGAGAAAGTATTAAACTCATATCTAAAATCATGTCTACCTAAACTTACACTTAATAGAAGTTTATGTTTTGTCATTATCAAAAAGAG
>BPTQ01000009.1:179372693-179400851 GCA_019973895.1 Chrysanthemum seticuspe | reverse complement strand
CTTTGTACTTCAATGTTTTTTGGCGTAATAATATTTACCGGGGAAACCCTTTACCAAAAAAAAAAAAAAAACAAGCCCCACGGGCGTGGCATGATACATTGTCAGCCTTCTTGCTTACTAATAAGTTTACCAAAGGGTCCGTTGATCCAACACTGTTTATTCAATATCACGGGGAACATATTTTAATTGTTCAAATTTATGTGGATGACATCATCTTTGGTTCAACCCACAAAAAGTAATCAAACGCTTTTGCAAAATTAATGAAACAATATTTTCGAATGTCAATGATAGGTGAACTAAAGTTCTTCTTAGGACTCTAAGTTCCTCAATCACCCCGTGGTATTTTCTTAAGTCAGTCCAAATATGCTCTTGATATTCTCAAGAAACATGGTATGACCATATATGACACCTATAACACACCAATGGCAGCAGCCACTAAACTTGATACTCATTTACATGGGAAAATTGTTGACCCTACAAAATACCAAAGTATTATTGGGTCTCTCATGTATCTAACAGCTAGCAGACGAGACATAATCTTTGCTGTATATCTTTGCTCTCATTATCAGTCAAGACCAATTGAACGTCACCTCTCTGAGGCTAAAAGAATCCTATGATACGTAAAGGGAACCATTAATTTAGGAATCTGGTATCCGAAGGATTCTGGTTTTCAACTAATAGCCTTTTCAGATGCCGATCACACAGGTTGCTTAGATACACACAAAAGTACTTCTGGAGGTCGACGATTCCTTGTTGACAAAATTGGTGTCATGGCAATTGAAGAAGCAAGATTGCACATCGTTATCATCAACAGAAGCAGAATATGTAGCCATGTCTGTATGATATGCTCAAGTCATCTGGATGAGAACACAACTTATGGATTATGGTTACATATTTGACAAGATTCCGGTGTACTGCGACTCCAAAAGCGCAACTGCAATCTCATGCAACATGGTTCAACACTTAAAGTAAAAGCATATTGCTTTTCGTTACCATTTCATAAAGGAGCATGTCGAGAAGGGAACGACTGAATTATACTTCGTAGGTACTAACACCAATTGGCGGACCTATTCACCAAAGTTTTGCCACCCGCAAGATTTGCTGACTTAGTCCATCGAATTGGTATGAGGTGTTTGACTCCAGAAGAACTGGATTTTTTTTTTTACCTAAATCTTAAAAACGCCAAACACTAAAAGCCATTTTTCTGTAAATATTTTTATCAAAAACAAAATACAAAAATAGAAAACCTATAAAAACCAAAAAGATTTTTCAATTTTTTTAAAGTTAACTTTTATCAAAAAAAAAATGCAAGTACCAAATTTCCATCAACACCTTTTTCTTTCAAACAAATTAACCATTTTTCCAGAACAAGTGTTGAGGGGGAGTATGAAATTTTTTAAATTTTATATAAAATTTGTACTTGCATATTTGAAAAATATGATGTTGTTTTAAAATTGTGTTGGTAAATTGTTTTATGTTAAATACCCTCTTTTGACTTAAATTTTTTTCAAAAAGCATAAAATTTATTACGTCAAAAGTCGAGGGGGAGTATTTAAATTTTTTTTGCCAAAAGGCATTAAGTTAACCTTTGTCTGTGAGATTAAAGGACTTAAATTGCAAAATTACTTCGTGAAAGGACTATTTATGTCAAATGTTCAAAGTACAATTGATAGTCAAAACCAAAACATTGACTTGCATTTAGTACTACCCGCTAACACATTTACTTCTTCAACAACCTAAATCAACAAACCAAATTAAAGCTCAAAATCCATTCGTTAATTGAAAATATGTAAGTGGTAGCATGTTCTTAATACAATTCTAAGATATGGTTTACAATAATTTCATGATCCAATGGTTAAATCTGTCACAATAGGGAATTTAAAACTTAGGGTTTTAAGTTGAATTGGGTAAATTTGTTTGAGTGTGTTTAAGTGTGATGTTTATGGTGGGTTCTAATCCTAATCATGTCCTAAGTGTATTTCTAACATCTAATTATACCCAGAAACATGAATTGATGATTTTTGAAATTAAGGTTCATACGAACCAATTTGGGGATTTCTGTTCTATGGTGTTTAAGTCCAAATATGTTAGTGGGAAAGTATCTAAAGGTGTTTAAGAACATAAAGTAACAAGTTAATGAAACTAGAAACCTTTCAAGATTAATAATTTAAGTTTAGGGTTTAATGGTGCACGTTCAGTCACCATATTCAATTCTTGTGGTTAAAAGTTGTTATAGCTTGTTCTTACTCTCTCTGATACTCAACATGAACTCTTAGGTACAATTAGTTCAAAGATTTAACATGAGAATCCCTTGTTCGTAAAATTGGGGTTTAAGGGTTTTACGAATAAGAACAAATGGAGTTGAAAATTGGATACTTGTCATTTGTTGTATTTTGAATGTGTTTAAATGAGATTTTAATAAGAAATTTGGTGTTGATTTAACAGGATAAAGAAGTTTTTTTTGGGTAAAAGGGTTAATTCACCCCGGTAAATATATTACGCCAAAAACATTGAAGTACAAAGGATGAGGGTGAATCCCTCATCTCAGTCCCTTAGGACACTTACAGACTCTCCTATAGGAATGCAACATCATTCCTATAACTTACAATATAAGCGTAACAGACCACACTTATAACTAAACATCAGACTACAACGATAAAAAGAATAAAAATAAATGCACTTCAAGTAGAAATACTTGAATCTTCAAGTCACCATAGTAGTCCAAACTTCCAGCGTCGCCCAACTATACAATATCATGGTCCTCAAATTGAAGTACAGTTCACAAGTTTCACACAACGGTTGGTGAGGGACTCTAAAACCACGGATAGAGCAGCAAGCTCAAAACTCGCTCCAAAGGTGTATGTTGAGATGCAAACCAGAACACCAATAAGAAAACCAACAAATACGTATAAACCCAACGCACATCAACTCCATGATCATGTAATCAGCAAAAAAGAATCAGTTCACAAATTTCGCACAACGATTGGTGGAAGACTCTAAAACCACGGATAGAGCAGCAAGCTTGCTCCAAAAGTGTGCGTTGAGATGCAAAACCAAACCCCAATGTGATACCGAGCATAGAACATAATCATAGGGTAACAACCCCTAACTTCCAGCTAATACGAACCCAAGACCAATGTAAAAATCAGCAAACATGTCCATGATGATTCGAATAGCACGTATCACAGCAACCAATGCACTCATATCACATAGAACTTCACTCTCTCCAAAACCCACGTTCCAATACAAAATCAGCATCACCACGACCTATAGTCGACTTTCAGGAATAAAAACCATAAAGGTACATTCAAGAACATAACCACGATCATCAGATCGACTTACCACCATAAATCACAAGATTTATACCATAACAGGATAAAGAAGTTCGTAAATGATATAAAAGGTTTCGAATAAGTTCGAAAGTTTAAGAATAAGAATCTACAGTGAATTTCTTAGAAAGAAATTCGTAAACTTGAAAATATTTACAAATAAGACAGATTTTATATGAATTTGTCTTAATCTTATGATGCGCGTACGAAGCACGTTCGGGGTCAAAGGAAACTTCCTTTTCGTCGAGCAAGTTTTTCAACCACCTAGACAGTGAACCTAATCGTTGAATTGTAGTATTGGGTAAGCCTAAGGGATTGATATCGTTCTCTAAGGGAATAGGAATGCTAGTAAGAAGTGTACTACGCTAAGGTTGAGGTTGAGGAAGATTCTTTTTTATCTTCTTATAGTTTTTTTAGAAAGCTAAGGGTAAAATCTTGGGGCTTGGATTTGGGGGTTGATACTTCTACCGAGATTACTCTACTGTTCTAATTATCTAATTCTACAGGTAGTCTTACGTCTATTGATGTGTGCTCGTATGATGATTAAGAATGTGTTTACCTAGATACTATTACCCCTAGTTATCTTTTATTGTAGGTTGAATTGTCACGTCCTTATTCTTAACGCATTGTGTTTCCTAAAGTCGTAGGGTGTGCCTATGCCCTAACACTTTGAAGTCACCTTTAAGTGTAGTAAACGAAATCCACTAAGTTATTCATAAACTATCAAAGATTCATCAAGAATTAAACACAATGATAACCTAGTCGCACTCCTAAGCCAATTACAATTAAGATAAGAGACAACCTAACAATAATTAACAACTAGGTTTCATAGATCTAAGCAAACACACAAGAAATTTAGCCGGACAAGTTAAAAAAGCAAGCATACACACATTCAATGGAAGACATAATAAAATTAATGAAGTAAAACACTTATCTTGATGTGTAAAATAGGGTTTGGGACCCTAAGATACTGTCCAAGTCGGACTACAAACGTTTAGGGTTTTTACTCCAAAAGTCTACCTCCTAAAATTTTGAAAATTCGATTTCTATATATAATTTTACACTTGCGATGGCGTCGCCTTATAGGTGGAACGCCGTCAGATCGCCGTCATTATGGTTTTCGTCTTGGCCAAGTTATCGTTGGGATGGCGTCATGTTGTAGTTGTGACGCCGTCGGGCTTCAGTAGGGACGTCGTCTGATTCTGGATTTGGGCCGTCTGAGATGAAAAGTTTTAGTGACGCCCTTCCTCTTCAAAGCCTGACGTTGTCAAGTGTATTTTAGCAAAAAGTCTACTGAGTCGTCAGGTGTATTTTAATTAAATCCGCAGAGAGGGACGGGGTCGCCCTTTAGTTGGGACGCCGTCAGCTTCGGTTTCAGCAGCTTGAGTGTCTTCGATCTTGACTTAGCTATTTTCTTCACATATTCACTCATTTTCGTCCAAATAAGCATCATTCCAACATTTTTCTTCCAAGAGACCTAAAAAGTGAAAAGGAATGAAATTAAGCAGTAACGGATATAAAAGTGATCGATTAAGGGCTTAAATGACCCCTTAAAAGTGTACATTTTAAATCCTTATCAAATATCCCTACACTTGTTATTTGCTTGTCCTCAAGCAAATGTGCTTTTGACCAATCAATTTATACGTTAAGGGGCATGAAGCAATGGTTCAAAATAATTCACAACAAGTAAAAGCAACGCAATAGTCATAACAAGCACGGAAATTATATACTAGCACCTCACAAGGGGGGGGGGGAAATTATATACAAGCACGGAAATTATATCTCGGGTGTATATGAAATATAGTAAATGGAAATGGAAGATAAACACTCATTTCCTGGTCATAGTACATAGATTACCATAGGCTTGAGAATAGATCAAACCTCCACCACTTTGGCGTAAGCACCTAGGAACAACTATCTAAGAGGTATTTTGAAGGGTTGTAATGTTAGGCTTACGGTAGGTAATCAAAGGGTTTGGTTGGATAGGCGATTTAGTGGTGGCAAGTCAAAAGTCTTATGTTACAAGCATGAAAAGAATGGCGTTGTTAATCCAAGACTCGACTCACTAAACTCTAGATATCTTAAAACAAACATACATATATTTAAAGATTGATGTAGGATGAAAACCCATATTTTTTTATTATTATTTTTTTTTAATTTTATTTTAGCATACACTTTTACTCTACCATCCTCTAAGATAACATCAAAATATAAGGGTTTTATAGGAGCATCCCTACACTTGAATTTTTATTACTCTAACACTAATTTGACCTGATTTGAAAAGTTTAAAACATTTAGAGTATTTAATTACGTAAAGAAAGGGAATTTGAATTTAACATTCCTTCCCGTTACTCCATAAAATATTAATTTGCCCATGAGTCCCAATCATCCCAAAATTGTATACAAAAGATATGACTCGACTTAACAACCATGCAAGTAACTAGATAATTGAACTAAGGGTTTAGTATGATAACAATAATGCACTAAAGGTGAGTGCATACAAGGTAGGTTAAGGCGATTTGGGTGTACATTTGGGGGTGAATTGTAAACAATGCTCTTCATTGGTATTCCAGAAAATCGAAATATCACGTGAACCGCGAAAAGGATAGGCTCTGAGGGGTTAACTAGGGGTATCGTGTACTAAAAGTGAGTACATCGCAAGGGTGTGGGGTAATTACTCAACCAATGTGGAAGAAGTAGTTATAGTATGGGTTTCAAACAAGGGTTATCCTAATGCCTCTTATCATTTAGTTATTCCTAACTACACAAGTGTAGTCTCACTAGCGATCTCGGAATGCATCACAAAACAAGTTCTAGAATCTATTAAACCACCAGTACACTCTCGAAGCATTAAAGGTGAATTCTTTAATTCCTATAGATCTAGGGGCGAACCTCACATTTTTAGGGTGGAATTTGAGTGGTAAACGGTTTTTGGTGCTAAAATTGCCCTAACAAATATTTCTCATAGCTTATTACACAAATGAACTAGGAAAAGACAAATAATCAAGGATAAGCATAGTTTCAAAGTTACCGTTTTATTCTCCCTCCCTACACTTAAACTGAGCATTGTCCCCAATGTTCTCAGAAAGTATCAAAGTTATGATAAAAGAAGGTAATTAAAAGAGAAAGAAACTAGTACTCCCCTGATTAGCTTGGTAGGATCCGTGTGAAGTAGTGGTTAAATTCTTTTCCAAGAAGAATGTATGCGTAATAAGCTTCATCCAATATTATGTTTCTTCTTCTTGCCAAATATAACCTACACACTTTAAGAAAACAGACGAAACCTTCGCGTAAAATCAGTGGTAAAACTATATATGACTCAACTACACCAGGATATAATGCTTGTGGAATGGATGTTTGCAGATTTTCTCAAAAATTAAGACCTGAGAATTTCCAAAAATTTATAAATAGCACATAAAACGAGAAAATTTTATAAGTTGTTTCTGCTCGACCTGACGTCGTCAGGTTCTAACCCTGACGTCGACGTCATCAGGTTCTAACCTTGACGTTGTCAGATTGTCCTGACAGAAACTGGTCTGCTGCGTTTTCCTGGAAAATTTCTGGAAAAATTACACCTTTAAAATCTGGAAAAATTCCTACAAAACATCCATTATGACTCGATACAAGCATTTGACTCTAACAAACACACATATATATCAATTTCACTAGTTGTAATTCTCATGTTCACGTTCTTTTAAAAACGTGTGTAATCTTCCCTACACTTATCTTATTGTAAAATACCTTTATATGTAATTAAGACGAGGTTAAAGATAAAATAAAGCATTTTTACAAATTCAAACATGAGAATAAACAACAATGAAAAAGATATATGACACGCAAACAAATAAACAATTAAGCACGGGTTGCCTCCCACGAAGCACTTTTCTTTATTTATGAGTCTTGTAGCTAGACTCGAAGTCGTGCTCCTACTTTCCTCTTATCTTAGATGCCCATTCGATTTACTTAACTCTTCTTTCATCACGAATATATTCAGGGCCTAACTCTAGACAAGCGGTGTAGTAAACCTTGTTCTCCCAATCTACTTTAAAAGTCAAAATGTTGTCTACATCTAAATCATCAATACCCTCCAACTTTTTATTTTTGTAGGGCATTATATATTTGACACATTCGGTCCCATTTGAGAACTTGGCTATTCCTTCCTCTTGATCATAAACCATCATAGATTCCTCAATAAATGGCCTCCCAAGTATCACATCTCCTAAAAATACATTAACGATGCCTTTAACATCTTCCAAGATCATGAAAGCACACCTATTTGTGAAATTACCTACGAAGACATGCAATCCTCTAGCTCTCCCAATTACTTACTTTTCTAGGGTAAAAGGGATCTCTTATAGGTCCTAACTTTTCTCTCATGATCCAATTGTGAAGTCACCCTTGAGTGTAGTAAACGAAATCCACTAAGTCATTCATAAACTATCAAAGATTCATCAAGCATTAAACACCATGATAGCCTAGTCGCACTCCTAAGCCAATTACAATTAAGATAAGATACAACCTAACAATAATTAACAACTAGGTTTCATAGATCTAAGCAAACACACAAGAAATTTAGCCGGACATGTTAAACAAGAAAGCATACACACTTTCAATGGAAGACATAATGAAATTAATGAAGTAAAACACTTATCTTGATGTGTAAAATAGGGTTTGGGACCCTAAGATACTGTCTAAGTCGGACTAAAAAACATTTAGGGTTTTTACTCCAAAAGTCTACCTCCTAAAATTCTGAAAATTCGATTTCAATATATAATTTTACACTTGCGACAACGTCGCCTTATAGGTGGGACGCCGTCAGATCGACGTCATAAGGGTTTTCGTCTTGGCCAAGTTATCATTGGGACGACGTCACGTTGTAGGTGTGACGCCGTCGGGCTTCAGTAGGGACGTCGTCTGATTCTGGATCTGGGCCGTCTGAGATGAAAAGTCTTAGTGATGCCCTTCCTCTTCAAAGCCTAACGCTGTCAGGTGTATTTTAGCAAAAAGTCAACTGAGTCGTCAGGTGTATTTTAAATTAATCCGTAGAGAGGGACGGCGTCGCCCTTTAGTTGGGACGCCGTCAGCTTCAGTTTCAGCAGCTTGAGTGTCTTCGATCTTGACTTAGCCATTTTATTCATATATTCACTCCTTTTCGTCCAAATAAGCATCATTCCAGCATTTTGCTTCCAAGAGACCTAAAAAGTGAGAAGGGACGAAATTAAGCAGTAACGGATATAAAAGTGATCGATTAAGGGCTTAAATGACCCTTTAAAAGTGTACGTTTTAAATCCTTATCATCTTACGCATTAGAAAGATTCTTACGAATAAGTCTTAAAGTTTATGAAGTTGCCTGAAAGTTTACGAACAAGACACAGTCTTACATATAGTTCATAGTTTACGAATAAGTAACAGATTAGGTAATTGTATTTTATGAATAAGTACCAAAACATTCAAATTATAATATTTAAGTGATAAATGTGTTATTAACACTTCAAATATAAAACATTCATCAAGCTTAACATTACTACTATATGTTAATGACAAATGTGACATAAAGGACAAATGTGACTTAAATATGAGAAACTACCATTTCACTATTTAATCAACACCAAACAAGGACTTAGGAAATGAATCAGATCACTTTTATGATTTATGTTTTTAAGATCACAACGAGGGCTACACCACAAGAAAATGTTGATGTCCCACAAAAGCTCACAATGGAAAATACTTTTCCAGAAGAGTATAACAAATCATTGGTAAGAACAATCTTCGCGTTGATTTGAACCATTTCTCATGCTCGGAGTCATCTTGCCAAATTTGAGTGGACATTCTTTTACACCACCCCTACAAATTCATGTTGTCTAAGTCTGCCTTCGTCCCAGACTTCTACATTCATCAATTTTGGAACTCAATTCAACGGAATGTGGGGGACAAATCATTCACATGCACCCTACACAACCGTCAAGTTACTGTTGACATCGATTCTCTTTGTTCCGTACTTCTACTACCAACTGTAAACTCATCCTAAGACTACCATCCAACTCTAATAGAGAAGGAACTTATTGATTTTCTTATAGATACTGGCTATGATGAATCGGCTGGAATTATTACTACACACTCTAGAGTTGATGTCAAGTATATGCCACAACCTCGGAGGACATTATATATCATCATTTCCAAGTCTGTATCTGGAAGATACAGTGGGAACGAACATTCCAAGTTACCTCCCCTGCAATATTCTAGGGCAGGGTCAATGTCAAATTTATTGACTATGCGCTCCTCATATGGGAAGATTTGATGTAACACGTCCAAAAGGGAGGCAACAAGATCCCTTTTGTTAGATATATCAAGTTAATCATCAGCAACCTTCTTGAGAAGTTTCTTTTTTTGTATGGATAAAGGGTTTCCCCGGTAAATATTATTACGCCAAAAAACATTGAAGTACAAAGGATGAGGGTGAAGAGGAGAATAACCTTCTTGAGAAGTTGCATTGATATTCCTCGACGTCTCAATTACGAAGACAAAGACACGGTCAAGAATGAGCCTACATTGAAAATGGTTAGGATACAAGGAACTAGCACTTAAAAGCAAGGTGCACAGCTTCTTGATTGTCTTCTCAACGATAAAGTTAAAGAATCAAAGTCCTTCAAGTATTATGGAGCGGCTCTTAAAGACCAGTCCATCGGATTCAGAGACGATGTTACTCAAACCTCATCAGTCAAAACAAGAGGTAAGAAGAGAGGAAAAGCTGGGAGCACTAGCAGTACCACAAAGGCCATAAAGCCCTCTACTCCAAAGTAAACAAAGAGGAGGGTACCTGCCAAAATCGTCAAACCTGAACCTTCTCCTGAATGATCACCTCAACAAGCTGATGAATCATAGATTGAGTCTAATGAGCTCGTGGTATACAAAGAAGGCCATGCAAGTGAAAGTTTAACCATGAATGAGATGCAAAAAAATTTGGAAGAAGAGGAGGTACAAAGAAAGTTATCTTATGATGACATTGACAGAGACATCAATGAATACAATGAGAAAGATGATGAAGAAGCGAATCTTGTTGATAAGAGGAAAATGAAATAAACTGTCACTGAAAAAGAACAAGCTGAAGACTTTGGATTAAAAATTGAGGAAATAAATGAAATAAATCTAAAGCTTGCTCTACAACAGAGTAGGATGAAAAATCCACTTTCTCCTCTTTCGGTTAATCAACCCGGTAAGGTAGGGGGCTTAAGCACCAGTGCTCAACCTCTTCAGGACACTAATACATTCACTGCACCTGTTTCTGATCTGGTTAATTAACCCAGTCAAGAAAAATGTGAGACTACACTGGTGACCCCTGAAGAGAAAGAGGAACAAGAAGATGAGCAGATGTATGATGCAGAAGATCAAGATGATGATACGGAGGAAAACCTTATTGTCACTTATAAGGATGTGAGAAGGGCTGCAGAAGAAGTCGCGATGAACGAGAAAGCTAAAGAAGAAGAGGAAAGGAGATTGAGGATGATAAGAAGGCTGAAGAGGAAAGACTACTCATGGAAACTGAGAATTACATCCTAGATAATCCCAAACACCACCCTAAAACTTCTTTTCAACCTCCACCTAAGGACTTAAACATTAACAAAGAAACATCTGTATTCCTTGAATTGTCAACTCATTCATCACCTCCACCAACACACTAAACAACAAAATCTAAAAACAAATCGATCAAGAAAACAGCTGACACATGGATGTCTCATGCCAAAATCAAAATTCAGAATGCGGTGAAGAAAGCTCGAGTGAAGAGGGATAACAAACTTCAAGATCAAGTTAACACACTCACGAGCCTTGTCACTGACTTAATTAATCAAATGGCAGGCATTCAAAAATCAAAGCAAGAAATTGATAAGTTCCTAACCGGAGATGTTCAAGGTGATATGGAAAAACTTATCATATACTACACTGAAGCTTTCTTGTAGAAGAACATACATGTTGTCACTAAGGAATTGTCGAAGAGATAGTTGAAACCAATAATTCAACAAATGATTAAAGATGTGATATCTACAACACCTCTCACTCTACATACACTATCGACAAAACTCCCAGAACTCATAGAAGAAGAACTTGAAGCTCAACTGTCGGCGAAGATGTCTGGGAGAGTAGGACGTATGACAAAAGAAGATGAATCAATCTATGACTGTCTTGTTGCAAAACAACTTCAGTCTTTATGCAATGCAGATGTTAGTGCAGAGAAGAGACCAAGAAAAGATGACTACTGTGATCCTAATACAAATGCAAAGAAACAGAAAATGAATAGTGGCTCTTCATCACAACAACAACAACCGATCAACCCCTCCACCGCAACAACCCCAACATCTACCCAACTACAGGATTCCGAGGCAGCAACAAAGGCAGATGATCATTTCGTATACACTGGTGATGATGACTTGGAATAGACTGACACTCAACCACGCACCAAACCTGGACCATCACCATCATCCTCGCAAGAAGGAAAGAAAAGGAAAAAAACCAAAAGTCGTCACATGGCTTGAGAACGACAACACACATAAATAAGGATGGTACGATGAACTGGTTAAAACTCAACCTCCACTTGCTGATGATCAAGAACCAGCGTATGAACGAATCGTAGAATACGTCCAGAAGATCAAGAGAGACTTTCGAGTCAAGAAGCTCAGCAAAAGGAACTTAGACGGATCAAGAATGGAGCATTCAAACTTCTCAAAGAAAGATCCGAGAGTGCAATCGAGCTTGAATATTGTAACAGCTCAACCCAACAAGGGTCCGAATGTCACAGTATGGAGTCATATCAGAACATACTAATAAAAATACAATGGAAGTCTCTTATTAAAATCATAAGAAGTCACAAAACATATGACTCCAAAAAGGTCCAAAACATAACAGCCAACTAAAATGAAATAGTACAAAAGATGAGGGTTCACTAAGGTAGGTCTTCTAGGCTCTTATTCTCACACTCTTTCCCCAGAATCCTTGCTTCCAGCTAAATACCTACCAAAAAGAAAAGAAAACACAGCTGAGCTAACACTCAGTGAACAAAAATAAACAATAACTGATAATAAAACAATCAAATGAAATACGGATCAAATATGTCAAATATAAGAAAGGGAAAAGAGCCTGCCGAGAGAATGTCAAATGAATCAGGATACGAAATGCATATGAATCAATTACTGAACCAAAGTGCAAAACAAATATTAAATAACATAGGACCGTAGTGCATTTCCCAATTGCCTAAGAATGACACATGAATAGGCCAAATAATCATCTTATACCGTCAATTCATAAGTTGTAATTGGAGTAGCTAGCTTACAATGTACCAGAATATGATGGGGTGTAGGAACACACCGACCAATCACCAAATACATATATACGTTCCCTAGGATGTATCCATACGCTCCCTGCAAAACAATGTAGAACATACAATAGCTCAAGGCTAGCATACATACTCAGAAAATCATAATGGCCAAAGTGTTATATAGCATATATAAAAATGGGAATGTCGGGGACTAATCACACCGCCTCAGATAGTGTCATGCCACCTGGTGCCTCAATGACATGGTCATGGTACCTCCATGGCTAGGAATATAGATACAGAAGCTGGGCAATACAAGAGCAATCATGAACATATCAAATACTAAAATGAAGCATATCATATCAAATACTGAACTGATTCATATTAAACTGATAACCAACGAATATCAGAGTGAGATAGCAAATCAAGTATCAAAACAAATATTAAAACGGATATCAATCAGATAACAGAACGCATATCAATAGCAATAACGGGTAACCATACAAATAGATACCCTTACTGAAAAAAGGACGGAATATCTGTACCTTAGCAAATGAACGAAAATGAAACGATCACAAGAACAAGAGTCACTCCCTCCTCTGAGAATCTAAGAAAATGAGTGATCATATATTATTTATTAGCTTATAGTTAATTAGATTACACATCTAAGGCTTCTTTCTATTTTTAATAACTTTCATATTTAGTGAGTTTCATAGTTAGCAAGTTTCCCGAATTTAGTACTTAGGTTACCTTCGCAAATAGTTAAACGTATTATTTACAAATAGTAATTAAATTAAGTTGAAGACTTAATATGTAAAACACCATAGTTTATTGTTTCAAGTGACAAATAGGTAAACTTAAAGACTTAATATTATCAATATTATAGTTTAGGGTTTAATTGTCATTTTGGCAAAGTTGAGGGTTTATTATGAGAATTACTAAAGTTTAGGCTTAAAGTGTAAATTTAGGTTTACTTGTAGCTTTCATGAATATGTATATTAGATGTTTTATAGGCAATGCGAAAAAAATTCTCCAACTTAATATCTTAGTTTGTTCGATACAATAATATGCTTTACATCCTTTTTATTTTTTTAACTCATTCATCCATGCCCTGTCAATAACCCAAATCGAGTTCTATTCGATCACGAGCTATGAAACAGACCTTGGTGACATCAAGGCACAAGACAACAACCAAACACACTCTCAAAGATAATATACTTAGCGAGACAAAACTAAGGCAATAGACATATTGGCGAGGCAAAATAAAGTGATGCGAAGAAGGTTATAACGAACAACATCAAATAACTTGTAAACCCACGCAACTAGGCCATGATTAGCACATGTGTACTAGCTTATAGACTTATAAAAACATCAAGCAAAAACAGCCTACACACGCAAAGTTTAACGAGCAAAACTAAGGCAAAGTACTCCTTAGTGAGGCTAAAAATAATAGGGTGCGCGAGGGTTTGTCATGAGCAGCCAACAAAGCACGAAAACACCACTAGAACACAATAGCGACCTGTGATATAACCCATCTTTATACTCACACTACGCCACACAAAAACAACCTACACCCTCTTATGATTTATGAGTCAGAACACAACCAAACTCCCACATAAAATCATAGAGTTCGCATGGTATAACGGCCTAGGGCTTGTTTAGTTTTATCTTTAGGTCGACATAGGGCTGGTAAAATGACACCAAAACAGTACACATACACACGACATAAAACAATTTACAAGGCGTATATTCTTCATGATTATATATGACTATTTGAGGCTGGTCATTAGAGCTAATTAAGGTTGTATTCAATTCGACCTAGGGCTGTAATACGAGACTCCACATTAGTTTAAAGGTCGAGCCAAAATTCATAAATACATGAAAGTTTCGTTTAGGGTTTTCTAGTTTTCATTAGTCTCATACATGTTCGCTTAACAAATATTACAAGTGCGTTTTGGGTGAACTAGGGTCGATAAGGTTTAGTAAGACACGACACAATATGGTCACATACCTCGACACCATCACAGCCTACGAACTCGACTCACAAAACTATTTTCACACAACACAAGGTTCCACAATTGCGACACAAAAGCAGGTTACAAGTGTGATTATATATCTATAACAGATACTAGTCGAGAGTCGAACACACCTACAACCATATTAAGACAATCATATTCATAAATCCAGGTTTATAAAAGGTTCAAAGACATATATCCATTTTCATTGGCATGACTGTAATAGTAATTATAATAGGTTGGTTATCATGTTTTATACTTGTTTCACACATTAACATGAATCAGGAAGAAGGTAGGGATGGCAAGGTATACCTCTTGTCGATCAAGATGGATGAAACAAGGAACTCCATAACCAAGATGACTCTTTTGATGTAATCCTACCCGATCATCAAACTGCTACCCTTGGAGAGAACAAGAAAGCGATGTATGTATATTTTAGGGTTCGAAGGTGAATGGAGAAAAAAAGGAATGCGTTTGTGATTTCAAGGAGAGGAGCGTATGGCGTTAATGTCATGATTCTTGGTGTGAAATACTCAAACAAAATCTTTCATTAAAATGTGATATTATCTTTCCATAAAATATGTATTTGGCCTATTCCATTTAAACGTGTAATAGGTTACACTGGGTCCAAATTTATGTAGTTTTTTTAAACGTGTGATACATATATATTTTAAGATATAGTTCATTAGTCATTTTCTTATTTTGTTAAGTTGAGGTTCCATGTTTTCAATAATTTAAACTTTAACGTATAGTATTCGATATTAGATTAGGTCGCATCGAAATTTAAAGGTTCTTTAAATTTTCAGGTCGTTTTAATTCTTCCCCTCTAAAAACAGAATTTCATCGTTGAAATTGAAATAGGAAAGTCAAAACGAATATGTACCGAATCACGAAAAGAAATAAGGATAACTGACTGACAGTCTCAGGCTCTTTGGCTAACAACAGATCTTCTCGGATTTGGTCTAACGGTTACAGAACCATGTGTAGAGAGTGATTACAAGAACATATCAGATTAGGAACTATGGTAAATGATGTACTTAAAATAAAAATCAATATCACAAATTTCTAAGGGAACGAATTAGCAGAACGGATCTTATTATCAAAACGTAATGGATAATAACCACAAGATTCCTCATAGGAATGGATGATGCACAAACTAATAATGAAGTGGGGATGATAACTTATTTAGCAAAGAAAAGAAACCACCGAATTCGTTGTACCATTATCAAATAAAACCAAAGATAGTACGATCAAAAATGAAAAAAAGTCTCTGCAACAGTACTTAAAGTGCTAGCTGCCTGGTCCCTGGTCATAGCAAACACTCGCCCTTTAGTAGCTAGCAGGCCTTCCTCCCCAATGTCAGCCCTCTTGGGACAGTCACAAATCTTATGCTCCATAGATCCACATTTGAAACATGCTCCTGAAATCTTGTAACACGGTCTGCCAAGGTGAAGCTTCCTACAGGTGACACAAGGTAGGGTTGTAGCTTGATTAGGATACTGCCTCTGATTAGTACCACGATTGAACTGTTGATCGTGGTCTTTTCTCGCCCTCTGGTTGTTGAAGCCCTTTCTATCATCTCTCCTATCATCATCTCGTCTATCTGACCCCCGTCGATCAGAGTTGCGCTTATCGTAGTCCCTCTAGTCATACACACGCTGATTATCTCCCTGAAGTGGTCGCACACGATCTCCGTCACGGTTCCTCTTAACACCCTGTCTAGCCCTCTCCTGCATGATCTCAGTGTTGCAAGCAGTGTTAGCAACTTGTGCCACATCATCAAAATCGGTATTCACAATACCATCCAGAAGATCGTCCCGAAGTGCCCACTGGAAATTCTTAGCCTATTCTTCCTGGGTTCCTGCCTTGGTCCCTAAGAATCTCGCCAAACAAAGAAGCCTCTTCATGAACTTACTACTGGTCTCCTTCTCCAACTGATGAATTGAATGAAACTCTCTCTCATACTTCTCCTTCTCAAACCTCGGAAAATACTGAAGAAAGAAAGTGTCACGAAAATCATTCCATGACAAAGTAGCAACAAAATCATCTCCACCCTTGGCTAACTTATACGCCTTCCACCAGCTGAGGGCGTCACCCTCAAACTTATAGCTTGCAAGTTGAGCTTTGAACACATCGTCAGATCCCAGAACTTCAAATATCTTTTCAATATGCGGGATCCAATTCTCCGCCTCAACCGGAGTAGCCGCAGAGCTGAACGAATGAGGCTTTTGCTTACAAAACCTCTCTAAACCACTCGCCGTGTTGCAGTGAATCTCTTTAGTAAGACGCCGTATGAGTTCACGAATGTTCGCCTGAACCTCTTTGGAAACCGCAGCCTGAAAGTCGGGATCTTCACCACCACCATTACGTGTATTCACCATCTGAATGATTAACAAACAAATCAAAACAACAAAAAAATAATAGGATCAAAAATGGAAGGAAATGATCATAATGAAAGGAAGAGAGCATAGCAGAAGGAACGCTAATTTCTACCCAAATCCTCACAGGTCATTCCTAAGGTTCAACAAGATGAAACATGGCTCTGATACCATAATTGTAACACCCTAACCCGACAAGGGTCCGAATGTCACAGTATGGAGTCATATCAGAACATACAAATAAAAATACAACATAAGTCTCTTATTAAAATCATAAGAAGTCACAAAACATATGACTCCCAAAATGTCCAAAACATAATAACCAACTAAAATGAAATAGTCCAAAAGATGAGATTTCACTAAAGTAGCTCTTCTAGGCTCTTATTCTCACACTCTTTCCCATAATCCCTGCTTCTAGCTAAATCCCTGTCGCATGGAAAAGAAAACGTGGTTGAGCTAACACTCAATGAAAAATATAAACAATAACCGATAATACGACAATAAAATGAAATACAGATCAAATATGTCAAATCAAAGAAAAGGAAAATAGCCTACCGATAGAATGTCAAATGAAACAGAATAAGAAATGCATATGAATCAAGTACTGAACCAAAGTTTAAACAAATATCAAATAACATAGGATCGATGTGCATTTCCCAATTAAGTAAGAAAGACACACGAATAGGCCAAATAATCATCATATACCGTCAATTCATAAGTTGTACATGGAGTTGCTAGCTTACAATGTACCAGAATATGATGGGGTGTAGGAACACACACCGACTAATCACCAGATACGGATACAGATTCCCTAGGACGCATCTGTATGCTCCCTGCAAAACAATGTAGTACATACACTAGCTCAAGGCTAACATACATACTTAGATAATCATAATGGCCAAAGTTTTATATAGAATATACAAAAATAGGAACGCCAGGAACTAATCACACTGCCTCAGATAGTGTCATGCCACGGGTGTTTCAATGACATGGCCATGGTACCTACATGGCTAGGAATAAGATACAGAAGCTGGGCAATACAAGAGCAATCATAATCTCATAGAATTTAGTAAATCCATAAGTTAAAGACTCAGTCACCTCGGGTATTTGTTAGCATTAGAAAGTTCGTAGTCTTAGACGTTTAGTCATTAGTTACTAGTTCGTTAAGTAACACCGTTGATGACGTACAGGTCTTTACCTACTGTATACCTGATTCACAGCCCGTAGGAGGCGTATTTTGTAAAAACTGTAAATACCCTATACCTCCAAAGGTAGAGGGTTGGAGCTTCATAATATTACTTTCACTTTCTCTCTATAGAAGTTCCCTATTCTCTACTTTCTCTCTCTAAACTCCATAACATTCGATCCATATACTTGTATGTTTGTGTGTTTATGATAACCAATCTATGACAATGGTATCAAGAGCCATGGTTTGATCATCTACTTCGTGTGTGCTCGGATTTCTAAGATTGGTTTTCGTTTAGTTTTGGGTCGAATATTATTTGGGTTGATACACGAGTTTGAATTTCTTTAGTGGATAAGTTTGTTATTTGGTTGTACTTTCTAATTTCGGTTTATCATATTAGCTTAGTTTTGTCATTGGAAAGCTTGTTTCATCTCATTGTGGAGGTTTTGGATTGTATTCGTATGTTTAGAAACCTTGTTCTAGGTTGCATTTTGTGTCCTCTATATTGCAGTTTGAAGGTTTCTTACTTTTGGTACCCTTTCTAGGTTGCGACTTGGTTGTTTGTGGTTGAGGTTTGACAAGTTTTTGTTGTGGTTTGATTTGTTTATTATTTTAGTGTTGCGATTTGAAGAAAAGGACAAAATTATGCGGTTTGTCAGTGATGCAGGTTTTACTGACCAGGTTTTAATATTTATAATGTCTCGTTATATCTATGATCTACCCTAATGCACTAACGGGCAGTGTACCCAGCCGTATGTACTGTAGTATTCGGTAAAACCAAGGTCGTCCCAAGAGCTATGTATGTTGGATTAATACTAAGTCTAGGTGTCACAGATTTTAAGATGATTTAATTAATTAATAAAGCAAGTAAAGGCAAAAGTTGTGATCAATAAAAGAGAGTGGTGCTATCCTAGTTATTCATCCTAGCTAGTGATGTCTACATCTAATTACTTCCAATTACTTCAGGTGGGGTCAAAGTCGAGAGGACCGCATTTGGTCAATTCGCCCTAACCTATCAGCAAATATGCCACCACTGGAGAAGTCAGGTGTCCCCTAATAAGTCCAGTTGTTCCTAGTCCCCTAAGCTGAGTCATTAAGTACCGCTACATGCTAGACTTATAATAGTGAGTGCCTGGGCGTTAGCAACTTAAACACTCACCCCCTAATTCTTAAGTTCATCCAAACAGTAGGTGATCAATTGGTCAAATCGCACAAGTAGAAAGGGTCGTCAGTTGGTCATATCTTACCCTTCCCGTCTCAGTCTACTCACTTAGGGTCAGTTGGTCATATCTCCTAAGCAACTAGCCTCTACAGCCATTCAAAACTACCGAAACAAGGGGAGTGATTACTCTGTTGGAGATAGCTCTGTATGCTCCTCTAGACCTGCCTTTGGCTTCTTCCCACGTTCTTTGGTTGTGGTGTGTGAAATGGGATGCTTTGAAATGCTGGAAATCGTGGGGTATTTGTAGGCCAGATCTTGGTTACGGCGTAACTAATAAAATAGTTACGCCGTAATCATCTATTTCTTCGTAAATTGCACTAGATCTGCTGGTTACGGCGTAACCTTAGAAGTGTTTACTCCGTATCTTTAATAATTTATGGTTACGCCGTAGTTTATGCATGAGTTACGACGTAGTATCAGCGGCGCAGAACCTCATTTGACCTAATATAGTTACGTCGTAATCTTTAGAGAGAGTTACACCGTAATCTCCTGATAAGTTGGCTTTCTGAGTCACGCTTTAGTTACGGCATAATGTGAGAGATGAGTTAGTCCGTAACTTCTTCAAAGTGAGCATACTATGATAAATCTTTGATAATTCTTCAATTTCACGTCTCTTTAGCTCCAATGCTCGTAATTTACCTAAAAGTAGAATATAATGGAAAACAAGCGTAAATCCGTATAAATGATATAAATTACAAGCATTATCGGGGGAAATTGACACTTAATATTCAGGATAATTTAATGTTATCAAATATCCCCGCACTTGAACTCTACTTGCCCTCAAGTAGACCTTATTAGAAAGATTCCTAAAAAGATATCTCCCATAACCAGGAAAATATAATTTTACAAATTCCCTATGCTAGAATAAAACAAAGCCGAACACCTCACGAAATATGAACAAAACACTCAAATCTCTCAACTATTCTAAGTGTCAATTTCGGGGTGATCACTCAATCGCACAGTCATAGCATGTACTCTATCATAAGCTTGGCGGTTACACAAATCTCCACCACTAGAGTTAAGGGCTAAACAATTTTCGAAGGTAATATGGGTAGACACGACAAAGGTTAAGGGTGACTCGTCATTACTAATATGTCACGGCGAAGTGGACAAAATCAATGATACATGACCAAATCCATGGCCAAGACACCAAAGATTGCTCGCTGCATCACCTAGACACGCTTCATGACTAAAGGGTAGGATAAGACATGGGATATATAAATGGTGTAAAATAAAAATCAAGCAGATAGTCTAAATCCATAACCAAGTCATCACCACTTACCGTCCGCCCAAAGTTCAAGCTTTGAAGTTAAGAAACCGGATCATGAAATACTAGGTAGATGTGTCATTAGAGGACGTCATAATGGGCACACTACCTTTTCTTCAACTGTTGGCGCAATTACCAACTTCAATCTTCAAATGTGACCGAAGTGGCCTCCTCGATGCTAAATCTATATAAAGCTCATATCATAGTGCTTATAACATTGTACTTTACGATAAACTAAATAACATAACTTTTTTTTAATCATAAATATAACAACTTAACATTACATCCCCCCACTTGATATGAACAAAGGGAATTCGGGGGGTCTTCAATGATCTTTAAGAATACGTCGTCGACGAAAGCGTTATTTCTGAACCTTTCCACTTGAACCTTGAACTTAGGCAAATGATGACTTTCCAATCACAAATAAAGACTACAGGGTAGGCTAAGGTGTATAGGTGTATCGAAACAATATATTGGGTTAACAAAATAGAAGGAATGGCTCAGATGGGTGTATCTAGGGTTATCTTGCACTAAAGGTGAGTGCAACAAAAGGATTTCACATGGGGGTCGAGAAGTCGAGGTGACTAATCGATAGACACACAATGTAGGCTATTTGGGTGACACTCCTATAATACTGCCTTCTTAAACTGAAAAGTCCAAATACATCGAGCTAAGTCAACATATTAATTCATTTGTCGGTTTACTTGCTTTAAATCGTCTCTATATTACTTGGATGATCAGAGGGTTTCGTTTTGACATATGCTATCATTTTTTATCTTTGCTAGACGATTTTATTAATCGTTTATGGGTTTTGCTGGTTTGTATTGATCGTCTATATTACATGTTTTATCTTTTATCGATCTTCTTGCTGGTGATCGTGTCACGTTCCTGGTTGTAATTCCAGTCGATTTGTTTTACATAGATCGATTACATTCTACATGGTGCGTTCTGATTTTTTGGTGCGCTTATTGCAATCGAAACCCTAATTTTTAGGGTTTCGTTACCTATTTGGCTGTAATTGGGTGGTTGTATTGAATGTCAACCTTGGCAAGGGGTTGTGGTTTTTGGCATGATGGTGCGTGTTGCTGGTCCTGGGTTAAAGTGGTTTTTGGCATGTTTGTGCCACTATTGATGTTCTAAGGATTTACGTGGGTTAAAGAGAGATGTAAGTCAAGTTTGATGGTATTCTGGTTCAAAAACCTATCCTTCCTTCACTTACCTGTGTTTGATTCATTATGTTGCTTGTTTTGTGATTGAAGTTTACATATTACGATTTGACTTGTAAGATTGGATTGGCTTATTTGCTTGGTTCGTAATATGCTGAGTGGGAGTTAGGGTTAAACCCTATGAATGTAGCAACCTTGGTTCGATTTCTGCTCCTTTTTGCTGTGATTTGTTGCTGATATGGATGGAGTATTGTACGGATCATATGGTGGCTGATAAGTTAGGATTCATTCGTCCTATGTTAGTCTATGGCAGATTCTTTGCATATTGGTCATTTGATTATGTCAAGTCTTTGCTTAGGAGCTGCTATTGTGGATGTGCGTTGGTTTTATACGTATTTGTTGGTTATTCTTATTGGTGTTCAGTTTTGCATCTCAACATACACCTTTGGAGCGGGTTCTGAGCTCGCTGCTCTATCCGTGGTTTTAGAGTCCCTCACCAACCGTTGTGTGAAACTTGTGAACTGTACTTTAATTTGAGGACCATGATATTGTATATTTGGACGACGCTGGAAGTTTGGACTACTATGGTGATTTGAAGACTCAAGTATTTCTACTTGAAGTGCATTATTTTTATTCTTTTTATCGTTGTAGTCTGATGTTTGTTATAAGTGTGGTCTGTCATGCTTATATTGTAAGTTATAGGAATGATGTTGCATTCCTATAGGAGAGTCTGTAAGTGTCCTAAGGGACTGAGATGAGGGACTCACCCTCATCCTTTGTACTTCAATGTTTTTGGCGTAATATATTTAACCGGGGTGAATTAACCCTTTTACCCAAAAAAAGTCAACATACATCGTTTATGGTCTCGAAATGATGCAAAGGCCAAGTTCTAAACTTTACAAGCTACCGACACACTCATAATTTGGTGGATTTGGGGTAAAATATAGGAAACGGATAAGGCTAATCTCACCATATAATATCAAGGGTTGTATGTGCTCGGCTAAGGTCTAATCTAGTTAGGTTAAGAAAAATATGTCAAAATTTTAAAAATGGCATAATTTTTCAAAATAAACTAGAAAAACGAAGGAAAAATAAAGTTCAAGAGACAATTCTACTCCCGTCCCCCCACTTGAATTGTAGAAAGTCCCTTTTGTACTAAGCATTAAATAAAGGTGAAGAGAAAAGTAGAATTAGAGCGAGAACTTCCCTGAAATTTGCTCCAAAAAGAAAGAAGGCCCACGAAAAAGAGTCGTGCCTTCGTATAAGCATCCACGAGCAAACTTCAATCCCTGAAATCACACTACCGACAAGCATAATTCTAAAAAGAAAAATAAAAAATGAAAAATAAACCTAACTCACTTTCGTAGGAATCACGGTTGCATTTAGCATATGCAACAAGCCTTTTAAACCACTTGGTGTCCCAAGTGGACGAGTGAAGTCTCGTGAGGGTTTAGAGGAAACACACCCACAAAGTTCATTTAAAATACTAATACAAGGTTATTGTGTTTAAAATGAAAGAAGTAAAGTAGAGGATAGTTACGTCGTAACTCTTAGAAGGAGTTACGCCGTAACTAAGCAAAACCTGGCGTACGCTGTAACAGTGTGGCTACGGCGTAACCACTGAGATGTAATTACGCCGTAATTGGTAATGTATCCGAAATTCTGCTGCAAGGGGTTTGTTACGGCGTAACCACTGAGATGAGTTACGCCGTAACTATGGTCAGATCAGTATGCTGCAGCAGCAATTCTTTGTTTCCTGCAAAAATGGTTAAAAACACAAAACCCAACAGAAATGGAAATAAAACAAAAGAAAGGGATAATTTGGGTTGTCTCCCGAAAGAGCACTTTTCTTTATTTACGAGTCTTTAAGTTAGACTCAGAGCCTCGGGGCTTTATGGTGGCCTTTGAACTTGGCCAACTTCTTCTTCTAGTTGCCGGCAATCATTCATCCATTTGAAAAAAACTTTTTTTCTTGCAGTGTTACCGATGCTACATGTTCCAAATTTTTGAGAGAGCCACTCATTAAATGGCATACATGACTTTCCCCAGTCGTCATCTTCAGCAATATGACTGCTTGTTGTACTCATGTTTGATCTTTCATCATTAGTTATTGTATTAGTAAGATGATAGTTATCGTAATTGCATTTCAGTTGTTTTACCAATCCCTTATTGATTTCTGAGTCTCCAAATCTTATCTTGTACCAATCTTTAAATGCTAATTTCCCAAATTTAATATCATGTCGTTCAGCCTCGTGATGGCATATCCATTCATCCGCCTTTCCCTTACAAAATTCTCGAAAAGGGTTACACGAGGGCCATGCTGTCACTGATTCGTTATCCTTGGTTATTATCGGGTTGCAGTAATGTTTGTTTGGAATCGGAGCTTCTTTAATACCTTGGACCTGGACAGTCTTTTCCTGTTTTTGCTTGAAACTATCAACATTTTCATACTATTATTATTACTAGGATCATAACATAAAGGTGGATCGAGTGATTGAACATTAACAACATCAACTTTATTGGAAATTTCTAATTTTGGGTTTAAATGCTCTTTCATACTGAAAGTTATTCGTTCATTATCAGATCTTAAAGAAATTTGTTTTTCAAAAACCGTAATTTGAGCCCGACAAGTGGCCAGAAAAGGTCTTCCAACAATTAAGTTGTAAGTCTCCCGTTTTCCAATATCAATAACCACAAAATCAGTGGGAAAAAGGAATTTTCTAATTTTAAGAAGCACATTATTAACTACTCCCCTTGGTACAGCCTTAGAGGAATTAGCCATTTCTATCATCATTGTTGTTTCTTTTAAATTGGTAAGTTTTATTTTATCAAACAAAGTGGTAGAAATAAGGTTTACCCTAGCCCCCAAATCAGCTAATGCGGAAATGTTAAGATTACCGATGGTGCATGGAAGAAGAAAACTTTCCTGGTATTGTTGCTTCTCAGGAAGTTGGCTTGGCAGGTCCTCGTCGTCTTCCGATTTATCATCTTCTTTTAGGTAGTTGATCCCGGGCAGATCATTGGTGATAGAGGAGGTGCACTGGTTTTTCTTTGGCTTATCTTGCGCAAATATGGCTTTGCAGGCAATGGCTTTAGCATTACTGGTCTCAAGGTTTTTAGCTAATTGCCCAATTTGTGTTTTGAGTTTTTTAATTGCAGCATCTTGGTTTCGCAAGTTCATGTTGGTGTCTTTTTTCACCTTGACCATCCATTCCTTGAGTCTATCTCCCTTTTTTGTTGATTCCTCGATGTGCCTATGCATTATTTCTTCAAGGCTTGGTCTAGGAGGATTGTTGTTGACTCTTGTGTAGAATCCTGGGGACTTTTCTCGGTATCTGGGCCCGTTACCATTGTATCCGTTGAAAGGGCTCCCACTTCCATATTTTACTTCTTCGATCCTTTTAACTTCCTCGTTGGAGGAACATTCCTTAGTAGGGGGAGCTCCATTTCGTTCCACTTGTATGGAATGCACATTTTCCTTGAGCTTCTTCATGTCTCTTCCGAGACTTTCAAATTTGTTGTTTATTGCTGCAAGGCCTTCCATATTTCCATTCTTACTTTGGTTGCTTCCCCCATTGTGCCATTTGTGAGAGTGGTCAGCCATCTTTTGAATAGTTTCAAAAGCTAATGTTGGAGTAATCCCAGGAATCGACCCTTGAGAATCGATCGTTTGTCTTAAGGAGATGTTCAGACATTTGTAAAAGACATTCACCTTTTGTTGGCTGTTGAGGTCGTGAGTAGGGCATTTGTATAATAATTCGTTATACCTTTCCCATGCTTGGTACAACGTTTCATCACCTTCTTGCTTGAAGTTATGGATTTCTTCTAATTGCTTAGCAGTCCATGATGGAGGACAGTATCTCTGAATGAAATACTTTTTTAGGATAGGCCAAGTGTTGACTGTTCCGGTAGGTAATCAATCAAACCACCTTTTAACAGCTCCAGTAAGAGAAATAGGGAACACCCGTAACATGACAGCATCGTTTAAAACTCTAGGAATTTTGAATAGGTTGACAATGTATTCCACGTTGTCTATATGCTCATGAGCATCATCGGTAATGCTTCCAGAGAAAGGATTTGCACGCAATTCCCTCATAAATTGAGGTTTGATTTTGAATTGAGCATCTTCTGCGATGGCCGGCCTAACAATCCCCGATCCATTGTTCATCTCTTGTTAACGCGAAATATTCCTTGAGAGTGAGGTTATCAATGTTAACAACTTCCATGGTACCTGAAAACTTGAAAAGTGATCATGAGAATTTGAGAAAATTTTAAAACAAAACAAAATTGAAAAACTTAATAGAGAGTTACGCCGTAACTGGAAAAACCTGGTATGAGCTATGAAGTGAATAGTTACGGCGTAACCACTGAGATGGCATTACGCCGTAATTGGTAATGCCTCAAGAATTCTGCTGCTAAAATGTTGGTTACGGCGTAATCACCAAGATGAGTTACGCCGTAACTCTGTTCAGATCAGCAACTGCAGCAGTAATTACTTCTTTGTCTCCTGCAAAAATGGTTAGAAAACACAAAACCCAACAGAAAGGAAATAAAAACAAAAGAAAGGGATAATTCGGGCTGTCTCCCGAAAGAGCACTTTTCTTTATTAACGAGTCTTTAAGTTAAACTCAGAGCCGCGGGGCTCCTATGGGGGTCTTTGGACTTGCCCCACTTCATCCACGTCTTTCATTAAGTTGCGCCTAACCCATCCGAAATTTGTTGCAGTGCGCAGATATTCTTTGGTTCAATTTTCCGTATCTTGCAAAAAATTTCTTCAGGCCCCAAATGGTATCGTGTAAATTCAAAATTTTCGGATATAATAGGAGGTGGCCTCTTAAATGGGATGCCAAGAAGCTTGCATCTTCGTTTCTCGTGTATCTCATCATCTGGGTCGATGAAACCGTCTTCGCCCTGTTGGCATTCCAGCCCTCCCTTCGCCTTTCATGGCCACATATCTTTCCGGCTAAGGAATGGGAAATCCTTCTCCTGTTCCATGAATCCAATTTGCATTTCATCCGGGAAAAGCCATCTTTTTCTCAACAATGCCTTTGTCATTTGATCCAATAGTGTTCCGTTAGATAGGAACAGATTTGATAAATACTGATAACTCTCGGATAGAGTATTAGAACGGAAAGATCCATTAGATAATGAACGATTGGTTCTAAGCCATCTCTGGCGATTAATCAACAATTCGAAGTGCTTTTCTTGCGTCTTCTTGATAAACCAGCGTTTATATAGAGATGTAGGAGGATTTGTTTGGGGAGTAAGAAGCCCCTTTGACACCTCTTCATCTGCAAATAATTCTCGATGTGAAAACACAGAGACAAAGGGCTGAGCTTTGAATAGGAAAAAGAGTGGATCTGCAGGGTCCCAAATGAATTGGCTTATTCGAAAAAGGCCTTGTTCTTTGGAAGATCTATCTCGTGTCTGGTACTGCACGGTTCCACTCTGCAAGAACTCCGAATCATTCTCTTGAAGCTCATCCTCTTCATCATAAATGATCCGCTTGCCCTGAAATGACCTGGACCAATAGGGAAATCCCAATTCATTAGGCCTTTCGATACAATCAAATAGAAAGCCCCAAGGGCGCCATATTCTAGGAGCCCAAACTATGTGATTGAATAAATCCTCCTCTATCTGTTGCCGGTCGAGGGCTCCTTCTCCTTCCCCCTCTTCAAACTCCGATTCGTCTTTTTCATAGAGAAATCTCTGATCAAGGATAGAACAAGATCCATTTTGCATCATATCTAAGGGATCCCTTGGTTCGGGTCGAAGAAGCAATGTCACTCGATCCTTATCAAACTGACTGCATGTCCGCGAGGATCCCACCAGAGCGCCTTCCACTTCTAATAGGCCACGAACTAGACCAGAATCATTCTCAACGAGTCCATAAGGAGTGATCCCATTTTTTTCATCGGGTCCGGGTAGAGACCAAAGATCTTGAGTGACCGATCCGGCAGAACAACTCAAAAGATAAAGAAGTATCGTTAATTTCTTCATGCTCGTTCCAAGTTCGAAGTACCAATTGTACAAATAATAATCCACTTCGTTACATGATTTCTTTTTCATATAGATAGATATAGGATCTATGGGGCAATTACTTAAAAGTACATTTTGTGCTACAGCCCTTCCTATCTGATAGAAAAGGATCCCATGATCCTGGCCTCCTAAATAAGTTAGTGTATCAAACCCGAGGATCTTATACCGCGGGAACCCCGAAAGATAAACTAACATAGCTTTCCGGATTACTTAACCCTAAAGGGATAACCAGGTCCAGTAAAGTCCCGTTCG
>BPTQ01000009.1:179352663-179368105 GCA_019973895.1 Chrysanthemum seticuspe | reverse complement strand
GATGCCCACAAACTGTAGCATTCTCCATCATTAATTGCAACACTCTTACACCAATGACTCCTTCTTTTAGGGTTGTTGTCCTTGGCGCTCGTGTCTTTGCTTGAATTTGGGTTACGCTGTAATTCTGGAGTGTGATTACGGCGTAACTCACTTTCTCCATCAGTATCCGACTCATCAAAGCACTTGTTGTTTTCAGAGAACACAACCTTACATATAGTGGAATTGCTCTTTTGTTCTTCAGTTCCTTCTTTGAACCTCGTCGCCAAGCTTTCCAATTAGAGTTTCCAAGTTCTTAAGTGATGTTTCATGGGACGCGAGGCTTTTGTTTGTGTTATCTTGGAAATTCTTAAGCCATTCTTCTTGCTCCTTTTGCCTCTTAGTAGTGTCCAAAAGGTACTTGTTAATAATCCCTTCCAGGTTAGCTCTTCTCTTATTACGCTCATAATACGGTGGGGGTCCTCCACGAAACCCATTACGATTATCCCCGTAGAAAGGCCTATTCTCTCCGTATTTAGCTTCCTCGATCGTATCTTCCTTGTCGACTTTAGGACATTTTCTAGTCAAATGTCCCCCACCACAGTTTTCACAGCCGACTTGGATGGCATGAACAGTTTCTTTGATTTTCAACATATCTCTACCGAGATTTTCAAGTTTACTAGCTATTCTGCGATTCCGTCGAAACTTTCGCCTTGGTTTTTGGGTAAAGGGGTTTACCCCGGTAAATATATAACCAAAAATAAAGTTAAGTACAAATGGAATGTGGCTGAAGTACCACATTAACCTCAAGCGAAAAGCTTGATAAAACTAGTGTTTATGACATGCCATAAACACAAATAACCTAGCTATATTACATCAACAAACTAGGCATAAACAAGTAAAAAAACTTGTAACAAGCGAGCATCCCGCATCCAGCCAATCCACGAAGGGAGCAAGTTAACCCAAGAAGTTTGCCTCCTTAAAAACCCTTTCCAAGAAAAACCCAAAGGGAAAAACCTTGGAGAAGGGAAAAAGAGTACAACCCTTACCCAGCACTCCCTTCGTGTGCAATACATATACTTGGAATCTTCCATTTATCCAGAATCAATCGAGACCTCGAGGTTAGCTTCTTGAACTTGAAAGTAACCAACTTCAACCGAATAGTAGAGACAATGGTGGCAACCACTTCAGCAACAGAAGACTTCTTATGCTTGAACAGCCTAGAATTGCGCTCCATCCAAACGAAGTAAGTAGTAGCAGCAAGCAATAATCTAGAAATGATACTACTAATCGACCGCCCCTTAGAAATAGGAATAAGAACCGTTACAGCACTCTCCAATGAAGGTTGGACCGCATCCATACCAGATAAAATCCAAACCTGAAGCCAAACCTGCATAGAAAATTGGCACTCAAAAAATAAATGAGAATGAGAATCAGGAACCAATTCACAAAGCGGGCATCTAAGCAAGGCCAAATCAACGTCAGGACCAACATCCCATTGTCGCATCCTATCCTGAGTCTTTAGCTTCTGCTTAATAGCGAGCCACAAGTGTATAGCATGCCTTGGAATACAATGAGAAAACCAAGGAACATTACACCATTCAACCACATCATCCCGAATACGCAGAGATTCCCATGCACCCGAAACTGAAAAACAACTAAAATTGCCATCCAGGTTGCGCCATAATAATCCATCATTAGTAGCATTAAGAGTAGGAACCGGAAGAGCAGCTAACAATGGAAATCGAGATAACCATTCCAACGGCCATCGCCAAACATCAGTTGCAATCAGATCATAAACCGAGTCAGATAAACTAAACCCCGCACGGGCAATATCTCTAGTAGTAACAAAATTACGAATCGGGCTTAACTGACACCACATATCAAACCAAACCGAAGTGTCCTTCCCATTATTGATCTTATGCCAGATAAAAGGACGAACCTTGGGTCGAATGGCAAGAAGCTTACGCCAACCCCAGCTAACATCCCCCAAACAAGGGACATCCCAAAAACTTCTCCCACGAAGTTTATACGAATGGATCCATTGCACCCATAGCGACTCTTTATGTGTCAAAATACTCCAAATGTGAGTAGTCATGAGCGCAATGTTAAAATCCTCCAAACGACGAATACCAAGGCCACCTTCATTCTTTGGCTTACAAACAGATTCCCAAGCAACCTTAGCCTTTCCCCTCTTCATTTCTCCTTGACACCAAAGGAAACCCCTCATAAGCTGCTCTAACTCATGGATAATACGAGTAGGAAGGATAAAAACCGAAGCCCAATATAAATGCATCGAAGATAAAACAGACCTCACCAACTGAAGCCTACCCGCTAGAGATAAGAACTTATTACGCCAGTCATTAACACGACCTTCCAATTTTTCAACAAGCACCTTGCAATCCCTATAAAGAAGTCTTGATGAAATAAGTGGGACCCCAAGGTACCTGACAGGGAGAGAACCCTCTGCAAACGGCATAGACTGAAGAATATTCGCTTTAATAGCATTAGGAACATTACAAAAGAAAGCAGTACTTTTAGGGATACTTGGGACCAGACCCGAAAAGTTCTTGAAATCGTCCAAAGCCTGCATAATGACATTAACAGACTCCTGATGGCCTCTAGCAAACAAGAAGAGGTCATCTGCAAAGCAAAGGTTAATAATTCTCTGATGCTCACACAAGTGATGAAACTGAAAATCTACAGCATTCGAAACCTTTTTCTGCAATATAAGCGTTAGCACTTCCATAACCAGCGTAAACAAGTATGGAGATAACGGGTCACCTTGTCTAAGGCCCCGCTTACCTTTAAACCAGCCATGAAGGTCACCATTAACACATATGGAATAAGACGTAGATGAGATACATACCATGATCCAATCAACCATTTTGGAGTGAAAACCAAAACCAATCAGAATAGCCCTAAGAAAAGTCCAATCAACCGTATCATATGCCTTCTGAATATCAACCTTAAACGCACATCTAGGAGGACCTCTCCCTCTATGATAATTCCGCATAAGCTCTTGAGTAAGTAATATATTATCCGATATACGACGACCAGGAACAAAAGCAGATTGGTTAATACTAACCAACTGACCAAGGCCTTCCTTAATACGATTAGCAAGAATTTTGCTAATGCATTTATACATGACATTACAGCAAGAAATAGGCCTATAGTCATTAATGTTAGACGGGGTAGACACTTTAGGAATCAAAGATATAATAGTATGATTAATCTCCTTGAGAAGCTTACCATTAATGAAAAAATCACGAACAGCAGTCCTTACCTCAGCACCAACAATATCCCATGCTTTCTTAAAGAAAGCAGCCGTGTAACCATCGGGACCAGGAGCTTTATCATCCCCCATAGAAAATATAGCATCCTTAATCTCCGCATCCGTAACATGACGAACCATCGAGCCAGCCAATTGATGAGGAAGAACATTAGAGAATATATCATAATCATCAAAGAGAGTACAATTTCCTTCCATACCAAGAAACTGTTCATAGTGAGCAACAAAAGCACCTGCAACCTGATTACCCTCGAACAAGACATTGTTTGCATCTCTAACCAATTCAATTCGATTACGGGCACATTTGCTTTTAACAATATTGTGAAAGTAGGCCGTATTAGAATCACCTGCATGAAGCCATTGAACTTTAGATTTCTGCTTTAAATACCGTTCTTCATCTAACGTAGCCTCCTTATATGCAAGAAGATAATGAGCATGTTCCTCTCGTAAATCTGAATTAGACGGATCTGTATCAATAGCCTTTTGGACCGCATCTAATTCCTTCCGAATACTAACCACCCGCTCATGAAGATTACCTTGACTGTGCAAAAGCTTACGAAAAGGAGATTTCAGCCCCTTTAATCGTTGAACCACACGATACATAGCACAACCATGAATATTAATATTCCATCCCGCAGTAACCGTATCGCTAAATCCATCTTTATGAACCAAGAAGTTAGAGAATTTGAACGGTTTAGGCTTAGGCTTAGTTACCTGGGGAATACGCAGAACACACGGAGAATGATCAGAAATACGATAAGGTTGAAATATGGCAAACGAACCTGGAAACAAGTCAGCAAACTTCAGATTGCCCATCACCCGATCAATTTTCTTCAATGTACCAAAGGTGCCTCTTGGTTTCTGATTCCAAGTAAAATGAAGGCCAGTACTATTAATATCCTCAACCTCCATTTTCTGAACACAATCTTTAAATTCACGCATAGCAATAGCATAACTACCACATAACTTTCGCCTTGGTTTTTATTACTTCCACCGTCGTGCTGGATTTATTCCTTTGTAGAAAATATTGACCTTCTGCTGGTTATTTAGATCATTGGTAGGACACTTATAAAGAAGATCGTTGTATCTGTCCCAAGCTTGATACAGGGTTTCGTCGTCTTCTTGTTTGAAATTATGGATCTCCAAGAGTTGATTAGAAATCTTTGATGGCGGGCAATATCTTTGAATAAAGTGTTTCTATAGTAGCGCCCAAGTATTAACTACCCCGGCGGGCAATCTTTCGATCCATCTTCTGGCTGCTCCAGTGAGAGTCATTGGGAAGACCCTGAGCATAACAGCATCATGAGACACGCCCGGAATGTTGAAAAGGCTAGCGATGTATAGGACATTTTCAACGTGCTCATATGCGTCTTCGTCCCTGTTTCCTGAAAATGGGTTAGCGCGAAGCTCCCTCATAAATTGGTTTTTAATCTCGAAACGAACATCCGCTCCGATTGCCGGTCTTACGAGACCCGGCCCTTGATCAGCTCTAGTCAACGCCAAGTATTCCTCAAGAGTGAGGTCATCGATGTTAACAACTTCCATGGTACCTGGAAACTTGAAATATGATCGTGAGAAAAGTTTAAAAATGAAATGAAAGACTCAATATTAATCCTAATATAGCGGCGCCAAAAACTTGATGCAGGTTTTACTGACCATGTTTTAATATTTATAGTGTCTCGCTATACCTATGGTCTACCATAATGCACTAACGGACAGTGTACCCGGTCGTGCGTAGTGTAGTAAATGGTAAAGTCGAGGTCGTCCCAAGAGCTATGCGTGTTGGATTATTACTAAGTCTAATTGTCATAGAATTATAATGGTTTCGATAGGTATTTAATTAATTAAACTACTAATGCAGAATATAAAATAAAAATAAATAAATGGTAAAGGGAAATCTATGAGGAAAAGTGGTGCTAACCTAGTTAATCCTCCTACCTAGTTATGTCTACGTCTACCTACTTCCAATTACTTCAGGTGGGGTCAAATTCGAGAGGACATCATTTGGTCAATTCGCCCTAACCTATCAGCAAAGATGCCACCACAGGAGAAATCAGGCGCACCGTCATAAGTTCTGTTGTTCCTGGTCCCCTAAGCCGAGTCATTAAGTACCGCTACATGCTAGATTCTAAATAGTGAGTTCCCGACCGTTAGGAACTTAGACACTACACCCCCAATTCTTAAGTTCATCCAAACGATAGGTGATCAGTTGGTCATATCTTACCCTTCCCATCTCAGTCCACTCACCTAGGGTCAGTTGGTCATATCTCCTAGGCAATTGGCCTCTAGCGCCATTCAAAACTACCGAACCAAGGGTGACTACCAAAGAACTATGCATGCATACACTTAGAAATAATTGTACGGAAGTAAAGGTAAACGCAAACAAAACAATTAAGGAATCAAAACTAGGCTAGCACCAAAGGGTGGTTAGCCGCTCATATTAATCATGCAAATCAATTCAATATTCAAAGGTACGAAATACATGAATTGAAAGTAAAATAAATAATAAACGCTAAAGCTTATCGTAATGGTGTGACTTCTCCTTTGGAAACAGCTCCGTATGCTTCCCTAGACCTCCCTTGAGCTTTTTCCCACGTTCTCAGAGTGTTGTGTGTGGAATGGGATGCTTTGAAATGCTGGAATTCGTGGGGTATTTATAGGCCAGGTCTGGGTTACGGCGTAACCAATAGATGAGTTACGCCGTAACCTTCTATTTTATCGTAAATGCACTAGATCTGCAAGTTACGGTGTAACCTTATAAGTGGTTACGCCGTAGTCTTCAATAAACTTGGTTACTTCGTAAGTGATGCAGTAGTTACGGCGTAAGTATCAGCGGCGCGGAACCTCTTTTGACCTAATGGAGTTACGTCATAATGTTTGGGAAGAGTTACGCCGTAACCTCTTGATAAGTTGGACTTCTGGGTCACGCAAAAGTTACAGCGTAATGTGAGAGAAGAGTTACGCCGTAACTTCTTCAAAATAAGCATAATGTGATAAATCTTTAGTAATGTTTCCATTTCCGCGTCTCTTTAGCTCCAATGCTCATAATTTACCTGAAAGTGGAAAACAATGGAAAACAAGCGTAAATCCATATAAATGATATAAATAACGAGCATTATCGGGGGAAATTGACACTTAATATTCAGGACTATTTGATGTTATCATACTCTCAAAATTATCATACCTGACACTAACACTCTCCCTCACAAATTGAGGGGGAGCGGTAAAATGTTCCTTATCAGTAAATATTAAAACACAGCCACATCTTTCCCCAAATTTTTTTCTAAATTATTTAAATCAAATGGGATCACAAATCTCAAAAGATTTGAAATTTTTGATCGTGGGAGAGAATGTGATTTAAACAGAAAATCTGATAATAAGGTGATCGTTTAAAAGACTCAAGCAAGCACTCCTTCCTTTGTGCTAAACGATTTCAAGTACCGATGCACATGTTGAGGGGGAGCATTTATAAAAGATAAAAAAAATTGAGGTACATAATGCTTTGATTTTATATCACAAGTACCTGGATTGGTTTTTTCAATTGGTTTTCAATGGCAATCGTGGAAGTATATCAAAGACCGGCCTTGCACTTACTTTATCGAAGATATAAAGATGATAAGGTTAGGAAATCATTCCCATGATCCCGCTAGAGCCGGAGGGATCTACCCAGGGACAATCCACTAGATAGTGTAGAAGTCCTTAGGTATGATGAAAAAATGAGAAAAGTGAGAATAAGGGAAGAGTGTCGACTGAGATGGAGCTAGTACTGGAACAAAACCAACAAGGTTCTAGTGATAAAGTCTCGGTAAGTACTGAAGGGGTTGATGAAAGAAAAAGAACTGAAAAGTGAAAGGGTGAAAAGAAATAGCCCTCTAATAATTCAACCTTAGGGCAAAAACTAGGTTGAATACTGTAACACCCCCAAAAATGACTCAGCGAGGTGAAAAGAAATAGCCCTCTAATAATAGCCCTCTACATTCAACCGAGGTTCAATGAATTTTGAAATACTTAGCTTAGTTACGCTAGTAATATGTCACAATACTTTTAAACGTTGTCTTGAAGGATTAAAACAATTATTCTCTTTATGTAAGGGAAAGGTGTAGTGTTGTGATACGTAAGTGTACGTATAGGGAAAGTAATTGTAACCTATAATGAAATTAGGTGAGTAGTGATAAAACATGTATCTTATCAAGTATGATCATAACAGGATCATAAGTTAGGCATCAGCTCGGCAGGCAGGCACGTGTCGGTCATAGGGTTTAGTTTTTGTAAAAGTGGTTATAGTCTAGGTTTTAAAAATACCCAGTTCTCTATAACCTAGGCTCTGATGCCAATCTGTAACACCCCCAAAAATGACTCAGCGGAAGCATACGTGTATTGGGGTGCTACTAAATTGGAATCACAACATAAGCATAGAACAATGGATTTTTATAAATAACTTTTATTCATTTCTTAAAAACAATGTTTACATTTTTGATTTGGTGCGGAAAATGGCCCAGTATAAAAAGGTGGTCCCAATACATAAATCAGAGTCATCTATGACCATGCCATGCCTTTGCCTTGCGCCTCCAAAGATAAGCTATCACTTCGAAACCTGAAGATACATGCTAAAAGGGGTCAGCTTACGCTGGTGAGTTCATAGGTTTATTTAAAAAGGAATTCAGTACACTGTTTCAATGTTGGTTTTTGATGATCATTACGTCTTGCATAATGTCATAAAGTTTATGGTTTCAATTCATAAAAGGATTTCATAAAAGAGATTTCATTAGTGGATCGTAAGTAGGGTATATGTACATTACAACGAATATAATGTCATATATTGAATCTATTACGCTAGCACTAAGTTCATGCAACCGAAACTACGACAGTTCTTGTATGCACAAAGAAGTCATACAAATAAAGAGCCCATGGCGAGTGTTTATCCCAATACACTCGGTCCCGACATGTTATATGTTTCGCCTTGACCCAAGCGGGATCAACCGAACAGAGGTGTCACCCTCAATAGATCTATTTATAACATTCGCGCTTCCCAGCAGGAATTGACGGTTCATGAAGAGGGCAATTTGGGATCTAAGGACTTAGGCTAAGCTGCGTAATATTCTAGGTCAAACATTTTGGTATGCTCTATAAAACATCTATGTATGATGAAAACTTTAAACATGTAAAAGCATAGTATGCATGGAATGCACAAGTAAAATGATTTAAGTAAAATGAGCATGTATCTTCCCCCAAAACAAGTATAAAACAGTTAAAAGTAGGGGCTATGAAACTCACCTTGGCAATGTGCAATAGGAAGTCTAAAGGGAATTAAATCAATGAGTGATAGTGCACGGCTCCGACACGTAACCTAATTAATACGGCAATTTAGTCTTTATGTTTGACTCGATAAAGTTTAACTAACTTTATAGGTTTTAAATGTTTTTGTTGTTGTTGTTGTTGTTGTTGATGTGGCATTATTTATCTTAGAACAATTTACAAAGACTTGGGTGGATCTCGGCTTAGGAAGGATGACATGGAAGGAATTCCGACTTTGGTTCAATGATGACCGAATGACAATACATAGAAGGGTACACGCAGAAAAGATATCAAGGTTGAACAAGACTTTGGTTTGATAATAAATGGGTGATGATGTACGAAACGTTTGTACATTTATTTGGACATTATCGGGCTATGAGGATATCGTGAATGAAGGAGTTATATATATATATATATATATATATATATATATATATATATATATATATATATATATATATATATATATATATATGCATGTTTACTTCGTTACTAATAAATATGTGAAAAGAAGTTTTAACTACAATTTAACTTGTACGTATTTGCAAGTTTTCAAAATACACAACATGTGTCAAATGTATACATTTTAAAAGAAATAATCATGCTTGTAAGTGTTGATATAATTATTTCAAATTGTTATAGAATATATATAATATATTTGTAGAAGAATTGGGCATGTCCCGGATGTATAACCTATATTGTATACATATTTGGAATTTGAAAAATTAGTGTAAGTTTCATAATACTCACATGTATCACAAATACTTATCTAAATCAATAGTTTTCATTTAAGAAAATCAAGTTTTAACTTAATTTATATTCAAGTTGCACTAGTAAAAATACAATGTAAATTTCAATATTTCGTAAAATTTATTATATTTATCAAAGATATGATATGACATAAGTGCATATTTGGTTTGCTTAATGAGACTTAATGTCATAGTATATTTTACTAGGTCTTGCACGTGTAAGCAATTGTTATAAGTTTTGCCTAAAAGCTTCTTTTATGAGTTACACAAAAATTATAGCTCACATGTTATGCGCATCTTGTTTTATAGTATGCTTTTCAAGTTTCATCCAACCATTACATTCTTGCTATATGGCTTCATGTCATCCGTTTTTAATAATGCTAATGTTTTATTGCAAGATGTTTCAAAAGTCGTGGATCACGGATGAGTAAATGCATGACGAGAGATGGTGTCGAGGGTGATGGATCGAGGCAAAAACGGACTGAAACGAGTAATAGCTTGAGTCGACCAAACTGACACCCCCTGGTGACTTGTTAAAACGAATTGGGCCTACAGATAATTCCTAGTTCAGTAATTGTATCCTTGGTGATACTTCAGTAGAAAACAAAAAGAAAAGAGAACATTTTAAGAAAATACCAAAAGTAAGGACCTAATCACTGCTCTCGTGAGTATAGGTTGACACAAGGACTTGGCGATCTTTTCAGTTTGAATGGACCAAGGCACGAGACCCATTTGACCACACTCGTGGTCTTGAGGCAGTCATGGTAACACGCTCTTCGTGTGTCTATGTTAAACTGACCAGAATCAATACTCATGAACTATATCTTATGCCGAAATCAAATGGTTTAAATTCAAGGATCTAGAGACTAAGACAAGCCAAGACCACCTTGGCCTAAGGAATGTCTAGCAACTACCGAAATAACCCGAAGGCATAATGGCCCGAGTAAGATGGAAAGATTTAGCCGAGGATACTAACTAGCCGAAACACAAGTTTTTAAGTTTTAAATTCCCGTTTCTTTTTCTACACAGATTCAACAACAACAACAATTCGACACACCATTTTAACTAATCATATCACTACCAACTCTTTAATCAAATTCAATTTTTTTTTTCCAATATTCAACAATATGACTTCAAATCCCTTACTAACATAAAAATTTATTTATAATTCAAATTTTACAACTGAGATTACAATTAAACAAGAAAACCATTGAATATCCTTACATTGGATTTTCGTGGGTCGAACTAGATGAAAACCAAAAACCGACGAGCTCATTTGGAGGAGACTAGGATGAATTAGAACAATCAACTTCTTGGAATAGCTTCCCTATGCATCAACTAACAAAACCCCTCTAACGATTTTCAAAAGCCCTTTGATTCGTGAAACCCTAGTTTCTCGAATTTTATTTATGTGGAAAGATGAATGAAGCTGTGATTGCTTACTCCCATATGTAGAGGAATAAAAAGAGATGAAGACACTAGCCCTCTTGGTCTCATGTAGGTAGCACACCTTTCTTTGGCTCGAGTCACATCCCACAGCCGTGCTAGTGTCTCTTTGTCATGCTAGAGAAGAGGTGTAGGGTGGCTGGAAATTTGTGGTGATGGATTATGATGACTGAAGTGGAAGGGGAGCAAACTCCTTTCTTGTTCCTGGTTTTGTTTAGAAGCGAAAAATGGAAACAAGTGAAGAAGAAGAGATATAAGGGTGGGACAGATGAAGATTTGTTTTGTTTTATTATAATTACTGTATTGACTGCACCCCGTGTTTTGTCGAATTCTCGAGTAAACGTACCTTCCCGGTACCCGAATAATATAGAAATTATATTTTCGGAAACGATTTTATAAGCGTAATAATATGACATTCTTATTACGTTGAAATTTGATTATAATTGTTTGCCGTTATTAATTTGGTGTCGGTCTGCGTGCGGTGCCGTGGCTTCCTAAATTCACGAGATAACCTTTTGTTTTCTTTCGTAAATTATCATTAAATGTTAAAATGTGTATATTTCACTTATGTAAGTATTTGTTTTTAGTTTTGTATGCTAAAGCACTGCAGTATACGGAATAACTTTTTGGAACAATGGATTAAGCTTCCGTATGCTTTCATTTTAGCTTGGAAAATAATAAATTTCGCATATACTTTGTGAGCAAGTATTGTATGTGCGGTGTCTTATTTCTAAAGGAACGAAATGACCTCTCGTTTTTATATTTTAGATATTGGCATCTTGTCGGAAAATAATTGATTTAAACTTTCTGACGCGATAAATATTATTAAAATAATCCAAAATTTTACGGGTTGTTATAAATACATATGCTACTGGTGGTTTCCAAGGTAACGCCGGTATTGAAGACAAGAAGTCATAGACCCAGTGACTCACTGTACTAAACTTCCCAGCTACTCAAGTTCTCTTAAAAGGACTTGTTTCACTCTCACGGGGAACCAACATAATCTATCGACTTTCTCTTAGAGATGGTTGATATTGAAAAAGGAGACCCTCTCCCTAGTCTCCGCATAAGAAAACCAAAATGCACTATTGAGTCTAGAGCGAAGAGATCATCAATAAATCTCATTAGGACACATGTTCATGAAGACTTAATGTTTCACACACTGTGAAAAGTAAGAAAATATACATTAAGAGTCCTACGCATTATCCTTATGGCATTGCCAGAACATCCGAGTGATATGTAAAGTATTCACAATGAAGATGGAAATTCTTCTAGAGCCAACATCAAACAAGCTCTTGGAGGGTGACATGTGAGATCCTTCATGGATCAAAATTCTGAGAACTGGAAAGAAACGATGGGGTGATTCACTCTTGAATCAAACTTGTTCCAGTAATGGATTGACGTATTCTTTTAAAAAAACCTTTCGGTGTTCTCTACAATTCTTTTTCTAGCACATCGACAGCGCGTTAATTTTTCAAACAAAAGTATTTATGATTGAAACTTGATTTTTTCTCATAAAACTTTTGTCGTATTGCAAAAACTCTCTCTTCAATAATACGCGATTGTTTTTCAAATCAATTTCTCATCAATCAGTGAATCTTAATTCGCTGGTTCACTTACTCCGTGTTGTCTACTTTGGTACGCTTCGGTTTGAGAATGGCTAGTCAAGCTGCGAAACCCTGTCAAGGAGATTCTTAGGAATTCTACTTGATTACAGGCAGTATTTATACTGAACAACAGGGAACTGTGGTTCTTGCAACCCTATTCAATTAAAGTGAACAAAGATACTTTCATGTGTTTTATTGCTAACTGTTGTTTGCAGGAACACATGACGATTGCAGCTTATAGAAATTGAGATGTCAATCCATAACCACATGCTCACACATCACACTCACGGAAAATGCGTCAATTTTCAACCGACTTACAGCTTGCATTCATCATTTCCCTTCTAATCTTCATAAGGATTCTAATAATTCGAGAAAGAGTTGAAGATCTCCAATTGGGTATTGAAATTTATCAAAAGAAGCTGAATCTAACCAAGCCACTCCTTAACTTGAACAACATCAACAAGTAGTCACTATACACTCTCATGAAAGAATCTGCATTCGGTTTCATCTACAGAAGTGCATATGCTCACAACTTCTTCATGGCATTTGAAGAAATTCCTAAGTTTTGTGATGATACCTTAAAGTTTGTTCGTGATGGTTTGGCTATTCAGTTAAAAGATCAAATCATGTATAAGAGTAAAAGATGGAATGCATCAAAATCAAGGGATGTTCGTAGATTCGTTGCAAGAATTAAATAGAGGTTGAAGCATCGGGAAAAGATCAAACAGTTGGAAAGCTACGTTGGAGGAAGACCAAGCATCCCTGTGACAACTGGGAATTTAGGGAGTCTATTTTAGGTAACCCATTACGTTAAACTAAACCGAGTTTTGCCTTTAACACTATTTTTATCGACCATGACTTGATTTTATATCGTCTATTGGTTTTTATGACTTATTTCATTATTGGATGAGTTTTTTTTTTGGGTAAAGGGGAGTAATCCTGCACCCTGGTAAAGTATATTAACCAAAACGTTTAAGTACAATGGATATGGGTGAAGTCCCATATCTCAGCCCGTTACATAGGCACTTACAGACTCAAATATAAGAACGACAAATCATTCCTATAACTACCAATAACCACCATATCAAAGTGACAAACCACTTTTATAACTAATAATTGAACATAAAGCTATAACGACTATAAAAATAACGAATTAAACGCTAATCAAGTAAGTCACTTGATCCTCCAAAAGTCGTCATAGACGTCCATACAACCATTGGTACACATCGTATACCAAACTTCCCATCAACACTCCAAAACGACCACCAAATCAGAATTCAGCCCCAAAAAGAGATCGTAGGGAACATGAGAACTACAACCATCCTAACCAAGCGTTAGGAACTTCAGAACCCACATCAATTCAGTCCCAAATACGCAAGCCATAAGCAGCAAACATCATGAAGAACTGATGAACACGCAATAGGGATAATGACATCCCTAACTTCCATACTCATGCAGAAAATACGACCTTTAAGCAAGTAAAAGTGACCAAAAGAGCACATGTAAATATCCAGCACCAGGTCGTCACCACAAGGTTTTAGAAACCCTAACTTCCACATCGAAGTAACACACAAATTACCATTATGGCATGAATCGTTACAATTGCCATAGACAAGAAATAGGATTAAACAACCCTAACTTACACTTTAAACAACCATAAAGATCTGTTGGGTAATATCATAAGCGTAGCAGCAATAGGCGACACCCACCACCAGATCGATCCTTAACAAACACCTCTCTCGTCAACCCACGTATAATTCAACCAGAAACCTTAAAGCCACCATAAATCCTTAAACAAACTCAATCAGGTTTGACTTGCATCCAATACAAAACCCTAGCGAGGGTTTACTTCACCATGCAGAATAAAACCTAAAAGGTTTTTCAGTTAAGCGCAAATCCCAATAGCAAATCGACCATATATATAAAAATCATAACAAACAGATGCGAGAGTCGATTGCTATTCACCCAAAGTTGGTTATACCCTAATAACGATACCCCAAAAAAGGATAAGCAATCAGATCGATTAGGGTAGAACACCAAAAACGATAGAACTCCAAAAGATAATCAAACCCTAAAAGAAAGTCAAGATCATTAAAACGTCCATAAAGACAGATTTTGATAATCCGATTGAATTAATAATATTTAGGGTTTGAATATCCCCAGCCGCCACCTCTTGTAATAGAAAACAAACACAGGAAACGTATTGCATACCCAGGGACGAGAATCCGAAGGTAGAGAGGACGTTATTGTGGTTGTTTGTGGCCGGAAGATGACCAAGAGGGGCGGCTGGAACCTAGAGAGAGAGAGAAACGAATTAGGGTTTTTTTTTCTACTTCATTATTGGATGAGTTATCGTGTGAGTTTAACTCTTTTTGATTGGCACTATTCGATTCGGCACTATAAAAGCCTAAAACGAGAAATAACGTAACTTTTAGACCGTAGCTCAAAAATTTACAAATAAATAGTCAAAACTCATGGAAAAACATAAATAACGATAATAAAAAGTCGAACGAATATCGTGGGACACTCGGGGGACAATATATGAGCTCGGGAATGGGTAGACGGGATAGTTTACGAAAATTTGCCTAGGCCGGCGCCCCTTCCCCATCTTTTATTTATTTTTAGGTCCCTCATGCCCAAGTATATAAACCACCCTCATACCCTTTTTTCATCTCTTTTACTCTCTCACTAAAAATACACACTAATACCTTTCTCTCTCTACTCTCTCTCTCTCTTCCACTAAACATAAACCCTAACCCTAAAACCACCATTGCCCGCCCCTTTCCAGTCAAACTCCGGCCAAAATCCGGCAAGTGGTATCTCACCTCCACCACTATCTTGTAGATCTCTCTTCCTTCTTTCCATCCATATATAAAACTCTCACAAAAGCCTTCATTAACACCTCCAAATCTTGAAATTAAGATTCGTGAAATTAGGGTTTTCATTAAATCTTGTAGATCGGGCTTGGAAAAGGTAAATGGAACGTGGGTCAAGCTTGTTTAAGCTTTGATAAGCCATGAATTGGTCTCATTATGGTTCGACCATAATACAAATTTAGGGATTTTGGTTCAAACATG